>OVAU01002733.1:0-12010 GCA_900406315.1 Biscutella laevigata subsp. laevigata
ATAAAAATGCATCTAGGATGAAACATTTAGTATATTTTTTCAAGAAACAAACAAAAAAACAATAAAAAATGATCTTCAATAGTTACATAGTATATCAATATGGTATTAACTTATAGTTTTTGGTTAATGAATCTAAAAAAATTGGATATAGTTATTTCCATTTATTGCTGCCATATATATGCACACAAATTCTCTTCATTATATTTTTATTGTCCACAATCGAAGTCCACTCCATTACTGCATATTTACTGAATTTAGTGAATTAATCAAATTAGTTGATTTTAACCATACTTGGAATTAGGCAAGAAAATGTACATGTCTTTAATGTGGACTTGTTTTTGTTAAGTAGTTAAAATACCATTGTAATTCCAAAATGAGAGAACACAACACAATCTTCAAATAAATACAAGTCCAAATCAACTCTAGATCAAATAAACAAAACTTGCTTAGTTTNTTTGGGTTAAAATTTTGGTTTTAACCAATGAAATCTCTTACTTATTTATATCTGTTGGTTATAATGTCATTACTTGTCTCTTCCAATGGTTTAAAACTGAAAGATTTGGACCAAAATGTTGTAAAGGAAGTGTTGGTTAGTCATAATGGTGTAGCTGATTTCAGAACCATTCAAGCAGCTATTGACTCAATCCCCTCTGGTAATAACAATTGGATTAAGATTATACTGAAGCATGGAGTCTACAAGTAAGCTCTAGTCTATTCAAATTCTTTCATGTAATAACTTAATTATGAGATGAAATGATGCATTTGATTGGGGTTGATGCAGCGAAAAGATAGTGATTCCAAGAGATAAACAAAAGATTATAATGAAAGGAAGAAACAAAGCATCAAGAGTTATAATTCAATATAATGATTCAGGACTATCCAATTCTAGTGGTCCTATCATAGTTAACGCCGAATACTTTGTCGCTATCAATATTACATTCAAGGTTCGAGCTTGTTTATATCTCTTTTTGGTTTTAAAACTGATAGTTATATTATAACAAGTGACATTAGTTCAATGGTAAACATTTGACATCATTGTTATCATGCTAGGGCTTTGATTTCCCGTGGGAACATTTGCTCATTCTCTCGCTAAATTAACATTATGTTTGTGCAGAATAGTTATAACAGGAGGACAAAGATAATAGCATATAACGAAGTAAAGGTAGCTCCATCAATTATACTAACGGCGGACAAGGCATGGTTCTATGGTTGCAGATTCATCAGTGTCCAAGACACATTGGCTGATTTAGTTGGCCGCCATTATTTCCAAAACTGTTATATTGAAGGAGCAATTGATTTCATTTGGGGAGGAGGCCAATCTATATACCAAGTAATTCCATATTCCTCTCATGAAAACAAAGTAGCATATTGTATTATATACATGAAACAAGGAGTTTGTATGTGGATGTAGAACTGCATGCTATACGTTAGAGGAGTGACCACATTGAATGAAATGGTGAAGGGAGGGGGAATGTTAGCAGGATTCATAACCGCGCAAGGGAGAGCAAATGAGGAAGATACAAGTGGTTTTGTGTTCAATAATTGTGTGATTAAAGGAGATGGTAAAGCAAACTTGGGAAGAGCTTATAGAGGTTACTCTAGAGTTATCTTTAATGGAACTAACATGTCTAATGTTGTTGTTCCTCAAGGATGGGATGCTTGGGCTTACAAAGGCCAAGAGTACGTTTACATATATATAAACCCATCTTATCTTCTTATATAATATCCATCATACTCGAACTCGGGTATTAGTTAGTCACGTACAAACCATTAGAATATATGTCCTGGTTTGTAATGTTTTCGTGCATTTCTAACGATGATTTTGAANTAGTTAGTCACGTACAAACCATTAGAATATATGTCTTGGTTTGTAATGTTTTCGTGCATTTCTAACGATGATTTTGAATATGCAAAACAATGAAATATAGGGATAAGTTGACGTACGTGGAAGTAAACTGCACAGGGGAAGGAGCAAAGAAGAGTGGAAGAGTAAGTTGGGAGAAGAAACTCTCTTCCAAAGATGTCGATTTTCTTATAGATACTAACACTTTTATTGATGAAGATGGTTGGTTAGGTACTCTTCCTTTGTCTTCACCATCTTCCATCTTTTAAAGCTTCAGAATTTTCTTTATTTATTGTATGATGATGAAGTAATCTTCTATATTGACGGATTTTTGATAATCGAAATATTGTTGAAATTCTGTCAGTCGTCAATTATATGTTGGATAATATTGACGAATTTGAAATATTATGTATGCTACCGTTTTTTCCAACGACTACTCCCATAAAAATAATGGATATATCCACACNGACGAATTTGAAATATTATGTATGCTACCGTTTTTCCAACGACTACTCCCATAAAAATAATGGATATATCCACACATTCCTCTTAAATTCCTTTCAAATTACAATTAAAAATGTCATCATATAATTTTGGAACCGGACAACTTACTCCAAAGGAATAATTGAAAACCATAGAACAAAAATCATGTAGAAATGATATAGAGTGAGAAATTGCAAAAACCATATTATACACGCAGTACCATTGAAAACCATATTAGATTGAGAAGTGCAAAAACCAATTCGCATTATTAGCAAACCATATGAGATATGGAGTGAGAAATTGCCTAAATCTGATGTCATATGATACTGGCCTGCACGGGGNACACATGGGCAAATATTAGATTGAGAAGTGCAAAAACCAATTCGCATTATTAGCAAACCATATGAGATATGGAGTGAGAAATTGCCTAAATCTGATGTCATATGATACTGGCCTGCACGGGGCTCCTATGGTTGAAAACTAGAGGATATGTTGATACGAAAACAATATCAAACGAAACATGTTTTGATAATCCAAAAGATTCATCTAACTCTCGAAATCTCAACGCAGAATACACACACTGCAGTACAAAGTGTTTATAACAAAGTTGAAGAAAAGAAAAGCTTTCCTTGAAAGATCAAACATTTGGTTTTGTTTTGGCTTCCTTCACCAGGAGCCTTCAGCACCAGCAGTCGGATTGTGGAACGACGAGAATTCCCAGAATGTCTTCAATGAGTATGGCTGAGAGATCGTCATGCCTTCTTCCGTTATCTTCGCTATCTGCAAATGTTTCCATTTATTTATGTCTTAATTTACATTTCCAAACCACAACCAAACTTTGTTATTTAGTGACAACAACCTGAAGCTTGTTAATAGCAGATCTGTCGCGGTAAAGCAGCACACGCATACATTTCTCCAGGAGCTTGACACCATCTTCGAAACTCATGTCTGCATGCCACTCATCACGAAGAATTGGCCTTGCCAGATGGTTTCCAAATCCGGTGGCCACATGATCGTCTTCAAAACTAACACCAATCATTGACACCTACAGAGACTCAAATAGATTCAACGTCAATAGTCACACTCATAAGAATATTATACACGCAGAAATGGGGAAAGTATGAGACGTACCATCCCAAGGTAACTCTTCCCGTTTTTGACGCCTCCAAGTACGAGAGTGTTCCACAGAGGGTTAAACTTGTTGCGGCGGTTATACATCACACGGGTTAGATAGTTATGAACCTCTTTTGGTCCCAACGAATTGCCATCATCCCACATGTTATCATTCAGGCTGTGTAGATAACGAGTCATTAGAGTGGACAAGAAGGAAAAATGATTGAATCAAATGGATTCTTACATGAGCTCATCAAGATAACGGAGAATCTCTTGAAAGTCGCTGATTTCTCCGCTGCCACCAAGAAGAGAATGCTTACCAATAGCCTTCATCCTTTCAATGTTCTTGTACCTTAAGGTGGATCCATATGAACCTGCAGATTCGCAAAAGTTTCTATGTGAGTTGAAGCTACAATATCATTATTTCTCTGTTGCAAACCAAGACCACACATTATGAACTCTTGTAACATACCATCAAAATCATTACCGGGACAAACCAAACAGACTGCTTATATATTATGAGTTGGTGTTAAAATATCGAGACAACAAGAGGCATATTTTTCAACTATATTCTCTAGCTCATTCAAACTTGCGCACACATATTGATGAGAAAAACGTCAATCCATAGCCTAATCCATTCCAACTGTAACAAGTATACATCGCAAGCACTTCTGCAAACTATTACCACAACAAATGTAAATCTTAACATCCTGGTTCTTGTTCTTTAGGTTTCTATGTGTATACACTGCAAGCACTTGTGCAAAATGCTAAGAAGCATAGATGAAACCAAAACTAAAATCCACATAAATAAGAAATTATTAGTGCTGCTGACCTAAATGTAACAATTAAAGAGCTGAACTAAGAAAAAAAAACATACCTCCCATGTCAGAAGCCATCAAAACCCCATCTTTGTACTTAATTGCAACAATTGAAGTTCCAGTGACATATGGGTACCTAACCAAAGAATTCATCATTAACCCTAAAAACTGAAAATCGAAACAGAAAATTTCTCGGAATCGAGAATCAGAAAGAGATTTTTTACAGTGTTCGTTGTGAATCAGCTTCTGCGTTCTTCACGGCATCTCCGTTATCGATCGGAATAGTAAACTACCCAGAAGAACAAGAAAAAATAAACAATCGCTTAATCGGAGAAGAAATCGCCGTTAGAAAAAATGGAAAAAACACCCATAACACAAAAGTTAAGAACATTGAAGGTTTTTCAGATCGATTCTACTTACAGTCATCTTCCCCGAAATTTGTAGTAAGCGAGAGAGATTACGTTCTTTAAGATCTGTTTTTTTTTTTTTTTTTTGTCAACCGTTCTTTAAGATCTGTTCTTCTCTCTATTTTGTGTGTACTAAAAAAGCTGAAAAAGCTCCTTTGATTTCCCTTTGCTCAAGAAACAAATTGAATCGGATCCGATCCGACCCGTTGTTTTATCGGTTTAACCCGGTTATAGACCTGGCTCGACCTGGTATTTTACTTGTTTAACCCGGTTAATAGTCCGACCTGAAACCAGACTAATATCAATATATCATTAAGCCCAAGTCCAATATTTCAAATTGAAGTCCGTCTCTCAAGTCTTCTTCCAGAATCGTCTCCATTTTTCCCGTCGGCTGTTTCGCTCGCCGGAGAATCTCTCAGTATGGCTAGGACACCGAGTAAACACGGCCGTGATCAAACTCAAGTAAACCTTGCTTACTCAATTCAGTTTTGGTTCATGCCCTGTTTCCTGTCTTTAAATTTATCTGTTTACTTGATAATTGAGAAGAAAAAAAAACGAAACTATTCGTGCTTTTCACTTGGACTCATGGAGATTATTAAGTAAATTTATCACTAGCTTCTTGCTCAAACTATTTTTAGACTATGAACGAGTAATTTGTTTACTTCCCATCTTTGGATTCGAACCTTTTTTTTCCAGGATTTCCAGGGATTTTTGAATGACTTGCAGGATTGGGAACTTTCATTGAAAGATAAGGACAAGAAAATTAAGCAGCAACCTTCTAATTCATCAAATCTGGTTCGTTTTTGTGAACCTTTTGATTTGTTGTATTGTTAAATGTTCAAGTTTTGAGAGATTTTATGGTTTTGAAAACTTTCAGAATACTGAGAAATTCACACCAAGCCGTTCAGGGCAATATGACTTTATAAACAAATATGGCTCGATGAGTGATTTGGCTAGTAGTTTGGTGAATGAAGAAAGTCAATTGGATGCTAATTCAGAGAAGGAACAGGTGCTTTTCTTTAAGTATGGTTATAATTTTATATCGTCAAAATGCCATTTTTCGTAATGGATATTTCCTGGAAAATACAGGGGAATGAATATTTCAAACAGAAGAAGTTCAATGAGGCAATTGATTGTTACTCTCGGAGCATTGCTTTATCACCAAATGCTGTGTCTTTTGCAAATCGGGCTATGGCTTACCTTAAAATCAAAAGGCTAGCCCAATGTCTTTTTACTTGGTTTTATTCATTCATGACTGTGATTCGTGAGTGTCCCCATGTCGTCTTTAACTCCTACTTATCTCTTAAGTTCTTCACATTAGATATCGTGAGGCTGAGGTAGACTGCACGGAAGCCTTGAATCTGGATGATCGATACATAAAAGCGTACTCACGCCGAGCAACAGCAAGAAAAGAACTCAGCAAACTTAAAGAAGCTAAGGAAGGTATCTTAATTTGAATCCTGTTCTCTTTAGACACCTACAATTTTCTTTTACATGTTGATGTCTTAAGATGATTCAAACAATAATTGCAGATGCTGAGTTTGCTTTAAGATTAGAGCCTCAGAGCCAAGAGCTTAAGAAGCAGTTTGCGGACATCAAATCTTTACTTGAGAAAGTAATATATTGATAGGCTTTTTTGCTTTATATTTTCCAGATTAATATTACATGATTCTTAGAAACATAACTTTTGAATACCGAGTAGGAAATCATTCAAAAAGCCACTGGAGCTATGCAAAGTACTGCACAAGAAATGCTCAAATCAGCAGGTTTAGATAGCAAGCCAAAAATGTCAAATACCACAATGAATTTGAAGCCGGTGACTCTAGGGGCCACTAAAAACGGGGATACAGGTAGCAAGGAAAGCTCGGGGAAGAAGCTCATCGAAAATATACAACCTGAGGTATATACTAGAGTTAATTTCTTAGTTATGGGACATATGTCTGTTAAAAAATGCACATCTAATAGGTCGGTTTAGAATTAGTGACACGACATTGTTATCCACATAAATTATCATTAAACAACCCTAAATCCCTGATGGAATTTTCGAGAGCTTACCTCGTGTAACTTGGAAAGGAAACTTTTTTGTAGGGTCTTCAGGAGAAAAACAAAGAAGTCACCAAGAAAATTTCAGCTATCACAAAAAATATAGACAACAAGAAAGTGACGCCTAGAAGCCAAAGTTCTGAAAAAGCGGCTAAGCCTTCTGAAAGAAATGGAACTCAGCCTTCTGGACAGGTAAGTATTGGCGAGATAAGTGAGGTTATGACAGTCAACAAAATGGACTCTGATGCTACAAAGCTTTGTGCCCATTTTAATTTTACAGGGAGACAAGCCTGCTATAAAGGCGGAACTAAAGCCATCCGTACAAGAGCTAGCTGCTCATGCAGCTTCACTTGCAATGGCTGAAGTTTCTAAAAACATTAAATCCCCAAAATCCGCTTATGAGTTTGAGAATTCTTGGCGAAGTTTTTCTGGTGACCGTGCGTTACAAAAGCAATTGTTGAAGGTCTGTAATACAAGTTTTTTATACAATCCAGAAAATAACAGCTCCATTAATCGCGTTTGTAAATGTAATCAGGTTATGACTCCGAGCTCTTTACCTCAGATTTTCAAGAACGCCTTGACTTCTCCTGTGCTGGTTGACATAGTCAAATGTGTAGCCTCAATTTTCACGTGAGTAAATCCAACCATTTTCAAAACTCTGGTTTTCCCCAAAAAAAACTCTGGTTAAAGAAAACTGGTGCTTATGGTTTATTTTCATGTTACAGGGAAGACATGGATTTAGCTGTTAAATACATTGAGAACCTAACAAAGGTTCCTAGATTTGACATGCTCGTCATGTGCCTTACTTCAACTGAGAAAAACGGTACTCACTTTATCAATTCCAAATCATGCAAATGTTCCTTTAATGCAATTGTGTACTCGAGCTTTTACATCAGAACGTAGTTGTGATAATTGGTTTCTGTTTTTGGAGCAGAGCTTCTTAAGATATGGGAGGATGTTTTCTGCAACAAAACAACTCCAATGGAGTATGCAGAGGTCTTAAACAAGCTGAGATCAAGATATTGCCTGAAGCAAAAAACATAGACGATGTCTCTTTTTAGCTGCGTACAAGTTTGTTGCAGACCCAGTAAGCATTCTTCAGTGATCATGAACCAGTTTTCGTATTGGTTTTACCTGAAAACTGTCATAACTCACAAAACGCTATGGTCAGTTCTTCATTTCATCTAATCTGTATTGTTGCATATAGGAGAGTTTCCAGATTTTAAGATTGAGAATCCAATTGGTGACATGAAAATGACGAATCGTGTTCTTTTAAAATCGGATATTTCTACTTAAGGATATAATCTTCTTTCCAAAGTCTGCTCTTTGAACAGTACCAATAGCAAGAATTTCGACCAATCTTATCGTAATCGTAATGGGACCTTTACTTCGTTTTATACCGACAAGAATANGATTTTAAGATCGAGAATCCAATTGGTGACATGAAAATGACGAATCGTGTTCTTTTGGAATCGGATATTTCTACTTTAGGATATAATCTTCTTTCCAAAGTCTGCTCTTTGAACAGTACCAGTAGCAAGAATTTCGACCAATCTTATCGTGATCGTAATGGGACCTTTACTTCGTTTTATACCGACAAGAATAAACCTGTTGTGTCGCGTTTGATTGACCCTTTGCAAATTGCAATAGACTTCATACAATCCAACAAAAAGTAGTCATTGTCAATTTTCAAATCAGATGCTAAGAAGAAACAGAAACAAAGAAGTTAAAAAGACAAGAACAACATTGTAGCAAAGAAAAGCCACATATTTTGGTAAAAAAAGACATTAAAAGATAGATCGAGAAAACTGTAATGAAGCAGTGATTCCAATTTTTAAGAACGTTGTTCTTCGATTGTGCTTGCGAATTCCTCAAGTATGTTCTTCTTCTTGTTCATAATCGCATGGATCTTGGAACAGTTGCAGACAAGATCCGAAGCATGATCATGAAGAAGACCATCTCCATCGAGTTTCCTTGAGACAACCACAGAGTTGATCACATCATCGGTTGGGTGATAAACGGATAACACTTGGAAACCTTGGAGATCACAAGGCTCAACGATTGGATATAGAAATGCTCTAGGTCCATGAGCGCTTCTCAACATGAGCAAAGCACCAGGAGACATGTGTTTCTCTAGATGCTCGATCACTTTAATCTTTTCGTTTTTATCCATTCCGACAAGAGCAGCTAAAAACACAACGTCGAAGCCCTTCAAGCTCTCTGTCACATCCATTACATCAACTGTGTGAAAGAACATACGTTGAGAGAGATCAGGATCAGACGAAACCAAATTCGCTGCAACAGAATTCGCTGATGGGTCGATGTCGAAGTTGTGGAAGATTGAGTGTTTGAGATGGAAAGAAGCAAGAACGATGGAAGTGAGAGGAAGAGGACCAGAGCCAATGAAAGCTATACTCTTAGGAACAGATCCGTTTAGATTCTCTTGGAGGAGATCGAACTCAAGCTTGCTGAGTTTGAGATAGTTGTTGTAATAAGGGAAAAGGTTCAAATGGTGAAGTGGATTGTCTTCAAAAGAGGTTAAGATAGAAGAGAAATGATGTTCTAAGTAACCTTCAGCTTCTCCACAGATTTTGATGAGGTTTGATCTCATCATTTGGATACTTTCAGACATCTTGGTGACATCGATGTTAGGGTTTGGTGGTATGCATGTGGACACGAGCTGTTTGAAAAGAGTGTCGACATCTTCACAAGGTTTGAGACTCTGAAGCTTCGAGACCTTTTCGTACAGATCGGAGATCGTGTTCACTAGCTGCTCGTCTTGGCAATAGCCCATGTCGACACTATGNNACTAGCTGCTCGTCTTGGCAATAGCCCATGTCGACACTATGTGGTCCTTTTTAGTGTTTGGCGAAAAAAGAAAAATATAATCTGAAGAGTTGTATTT
Source organism: Biscutella laevigata subsp. laevigata (assembly GCA_900406315.1). Classification (NCBI taxonomy): domain Eukaryota; kingdom Viridiplantae; phylum Streptophyta; class Magnoliopsida; order Brassicales; family Brassicaceae; genus Biscutella; species Biscutella laevigata. Next base: position 9,613 of record OVAU01002733.1, read on the forward strand.
TTCTCAGGTGGTATGAAGTCTTTGAAGAGATGGTTATTTATGGGCATACAGTGGGGTCCATGACAAATAAAAATTCGATTTCTTTAATTTATACTTTTAGGGTTTGAATAGTGATCACGATCTGCACAATAAGCAAGATCAGATGGGTCAAGTGTGTTTATCGATCAATATGGAATTTTTGAATAGTTATAGTATTAACTAAAAATTTATGTTACTATTTGTAAAAGTTAAAGTAATCTGTATAACTATTTATTTGTGTATCAAACATTATAAAATTTATAGAATTTTTTTTTGTTTGAACTGTTGTGTTTATTGTCACTTTAGCATAAAATCACTATCATATGATTTTCTTTGTCAACTTACCAAATTGATATATTAGATATTCAAATAATTTTACCTTAATTTGGGTTTACCAACAGAAGTTTTTTTTTTTTTTTAATAACCATAGATATGGGAATGTTAACCAGTTTTTTGTAATTGTTATAAAACATTATGTACGAATTCTATAAATGATTTGTTATTGTTGAAGTTCATGTTTGCTATTTATTTTACTAATGTTAATGTTTTCTTTGTTGTAGAGATCACAATGTACGAAAATGATAGTACTAGATAAGTTTTGAAACTTGCGTTTTATGACAGAGGTAGATCGAAGATGATGAATTAAGATTCTAATTATAGAGTAGATGCCCAATTTTTTTTTTTTACCTCTTTATATTTACGTTTCTGCGTTTATATCTGAAATAATATTTTGTTTTATTAATATTTAAAGTAATTTACTTAGAGAGAACTCAGAATTTTAATTTATTTTTATAATTGTAATTTTGATTAAAATTATATTTAGAATTTGTACATATAATTTAGTGGAGAATTTTTTCAAAATTATCTATTAGAAAATTTATGATAAATACTCTTGGACGGAATTCCCTGAGAAATATTAGTTTCAGAAATCAGTGAAAAAATTCTGGCCTCATTCACATTGATATTTTCCATAATTTTCTAGCTGATTTTGATAATCATAACAAAAAAAATGAAGAATAGTTTCTATTAGTTTTGTGTTTGTAAGAAAATGATTTTTACTTGGGAATTTTTTTTGATGTATAACCATTTATATAGATTTTATTAGAGCATCTCCAAATGCAATACCTCAAATTTGAGGTATCATGTGTTTTTTTTTTCCAAATGCAATACCTCAAATTTGAAGTATAAAAAATTTGCATATTGCAATATTCTTCATATTTTTATTCACTCTTACTTAATATAATATAATTTATAAATATTGCAATATTACCCATATTTTTGCAAGTTTATATTTTCTTATATTGTACATATCTTAATATTATAATTTTATTTATATGTTTTAAACATAATATGTAAAAATTAAAATATATTTAAAGTAAAACATACAAAATTTAGACTAAAATAATTGATATAAAACTTAAAAGTATTATATATGAATAAGAAATAAATCTAAGGACTAAATATGTAATAAAAGTTGATACATCAAATTTGAAGTAACTTTATGATACTTCAAATTTTGAAATTTTGAGATAACGTTTGAAATGCATAATACCTCAAATTTGAAGATTTGATATATCGTTTGGAGATGCTCTTAACTATATAATAGAACACGTACGAGAAGATGAACTTATAGCAAAGGTTTCAAGAAAATAGAGTAATAAAAAATGACTGAAAATATAGGAACATTAAAATGAAATATAATAGTTACTTGAATAGAGATGTAGATGTGTATATTATATATATATGATTTTTTACTTAAATTTTTGTGTTCTTCTATGGAATGTTCTTGTGGAAATTTTTAAGTAATCGAACTTTATGTAATTCTATTAACAGTTCTCGTATTATATCTTCGAGAACAATATTGTAGGTTTTTATCTTGTACTTCTTGATTGTAAGATAATTTTTTTTTATCACAAAAATAAAAGTTAAATGTACTTTGGGCATGGCTGTACTATGAGTGAGAGGTGAGCAAGTTGAGAGTATGAGACAGGATGTTGCCATCCTCACTCACTATTGCTGCACGTTCGACGGATCCTATTTAAAGACTTTCATATATTTTACTACAGAAAATAATATTTAATCGTTAAAAAAAAAAATATTTAATCATTATATAAGAGCTTCTCCATGGGAAGATCTAGGGCCCAAAATTAATGGGTTATTAGACCAAGTTCAATGGGTTGATTTAGGGGATCTAGAGCAAAAAAATTAATAAAATNTAATAAAATAAAGAGGGAAGCGCTGGAAAGAGGAAGAGCAGCGCTAGGTCTAGAGCTGTTTTTGAGTGGGAAGAGCTGCCACGTGGCAACTCTTGATTGGGTGGGTTTATTTTATTTATTTTATTTTTTTTCGCAGAATTTTTTTTTTTCGCAGAATGTTTTTT
>OVAU01002734.1:0-12009 GCA_900406315.1 Biscutella laevigata subsp. laevigata
TTCAATTTTTTTACCGAATCGAACCGATTAAAATCTCGGTTTGGTTCGGTTTTCGATTTTTTCGGGTTTTTCAAAAATCGAATCGAAATTAACCGATTTGTCAAATTAAACCAAAAAAACTGGTTCGGTTTCGGATATTTCGGTTAATTTCGGGTAATTCGGTTATTTTCGGTTAATTCGGTTCGGTTCGGTTTTTTAGGTTAATTTCGGGTATTTTCGGGTATTTTAGTTTAAATTAAAAATTTCGGATTTAATTTTGGTTTGATTTTCGGTTTAATTTCAATTTTTTTTAAAAAAAAAAATATTCGGTTAACCGATCGGTTCGGCGAANAGTTTAAATTAAAAATTTCGGTTTAATTTTGGTTTGATTTTCGGTTTAATTTCAATTTTTTTTTAAAAAAAATATTCGGTTAACCGATCGGTTCGGCGACCCGACCCGATCCGAANGGTTCCGATTGGAAACCGATTGATAACCGAAACCGAAAAAACCGGTTCGGTACAACTGGTTCGGTTTTTAATCGCACGGCTACTATAAACTCATGAAAATATCTAAAGAAATGTAACATTAAATCAATAATGAACCAAAATCATCATTGACATATGTTTTATGAAGATATTATATTCTTATCATTGACTTATTTACACAAAACATTTATTCTCTGTTCTTCACTATTTAAATTTGTGATCACAAGTTTCCTCAGGAGAGCATCGTAACTATTTATGATGCCGATGGATCATTCAATATCAACAATATATTGATTGAATAGGAAATGCTTAGCTAAAATAATTCTAAGTAGTATACCTCCCATCTAAAAGCAGTTATTTTTTTTTGCACGAAATCTGGACGCTTACCTAATGATAAAGCACTTCCTAAGTATTCAAATATTTCAAATGATTTCTTTTCTTTCGTCTCTCACTTTCTTTAAAATTGTATTTCAAACTTTATCTCAGTTTTTCTTATTTTAAGCTAAAATACAAATAAATAACTTAATGTTGTATTATCACTTTTAAACACATTGTATGATATGATTTTTTTCGGTTTTCATGTGCTATTCTTATTGTACAGTAAACTTTTATATAAATGTGAAAATATGCATATAAGAGTTACAATCAAATACTACAATGAAAATTATAATGATTTCTCATTAAAATTTGCGATAATCATAAATCTAAAAATTACAATTTTTTATTTGAAGAATTGCAAAAATTCCCAGTACTAACACAAATCTCCATAATTATATATCTGAATGAAAATTTGATAGTATAATTTAGGGAAAATTTTGAAGAAATAATAACCATAAGAAATTTTATATAAAATTTCAAATATAAACTTGAAACGATCGAAGAAAATATTGTTTATTTTGTTTAAATTAACTCAACTATTTAATAAGGTTTTTTTCCTATAAAAATGGTGATGTTAATAACCATTAAAAGTGAATTTAGTTTGTTTGTTTCCATTAAAACATTAAAAACTAACTCAATTATTGGACAAGTTTTTTCTTAAAAAATGTTAGTTGTTAATAATCATTAAAAATGAATTTAGTTTCTTTATAAAACATAAATAAAAAAAAAAACTTAAAGAATGAACTGATTTGCTGTTATATATAGATTACTAAAGATAAAACTGAACAAGTATATGCTTTATGTGAGTAGATTTACAATAATTGCATTTAAGAAATATCATTTAGATCATATGTAGAAAACTGCAAAAGGAAGGTTTACAAATGAAACACCATTCCTCCAAATGTGTGATTCTATTCTTAATTTAGGCCTTGAGAATAACGCAAAACAGAACAGTTTTTGAAGTTCCAAACATAAGATTTGAAGGAACACTTAAACTCTGCAACATCTACAGCTTCATTTATCTATGTACGTCTCCTCCTGCAAAGAAACAAAAAAGAGTTGTAAGAAGAAGACTCTACAATGCAGCTAGGCTTGCACGAGCGTGTGTGCATTCGAAATCTCACCATGCATGCGTTTTATGAAGTAGTCCAAATCTGGAAAGCAAGTAGATCCTTGAACTAGAGGAGAAGGTTGACGATAAGTGAAGTAGGAGAAGTGATAGTTGTCTGGATGGTTTCTTGGTTTAGCCATTTCTATTAATTTCATACAACTTTCTCTATCGAAACAAGTAATCGCATTCTCTCCGCCAATAAGAATACCTTTATCCCAGGCTGCGTTGATCACCTGCCAATAATAACCAAACTTAGGCTTATAAAACAAGAAAGCTAAGTGCCTAAGGCATCATCATTCAAAGATGTCATTTTACCTGCCAACTTAAACCTTCTGGATCAGCTAATGCTTCTTCGTGCTCATTTGCGGACATTTGTGGCCCAGGGCACACAAACTTCACTGTCACTGAATATTTCTTCAAGGTTTCAAAAACAAGAGAGTACCCATCGCAGTTTGAAGGGTTATAATATCCTGCAGTCAATTCAGCAGCATGACTAGCTGTCTTGTAAGACCAGTAAATCGCCGGTATCTGCATTTTGTGTGTGTGTGTGTGTGAGTATCATTGTTACATGCATCACTGGTTTTGAAGAATAACTGCCAAAAGATTATACCTTGACAATAATCTTTGTCTCCTCGAAAGCGAGATTTGCAAGAGACAAAACATTCTCAGCGTGAGCGATTAACAATTGTGAATACCAGTTTAAGAAGAAGCGGCCGTAGTAGCTGTCATATTCACCTCTTTCTTGGAAGAAACCAGTTTCATGAGGTTGTGAATTGTAATGACCAGCATTCTCTGGTCCTTTTCCCCAGAAAGCGAATCCCCGTGATTTTGCTTCCTTTAGCAGATTCGTTTGCGAATATTTGTCATAACACTGCAACAAGACATATAGTAAACTGAATTATTGACCATGCTCGGACTTCATTAGTTACACGTTAGAAGTAGAGTTCCAGCAATCTGAAAAATACCTGAAACTCACCAATACCAGGATAAATCCAACCCATCCTTTCTGGGAAAGATGGGTACTTTAGTTCACCAGAAGCACCAAGACCAATCTCAACTGCAGCAACTAGTCCTTCCACAAACAAGTCATCAAACTCTGACCGGAAGCTTCTCATAAAATCAAAATAGACCTGAAATTCGAGTTTTGGAATGAAGAAACAAGAATCTAGATTGTACAAAGAGAAAGAAATAAGCATATAATAGACCAATATGCTTAGAAATTTCCGAGTAATGACTGTTTTGTGATTACCTCTATACCAGTTCGTCCATGCAATACCCGTTCCTTGTCAATGCTCCAATTCAAACACTCGAAATTCCTTCTTCCTTCACGATCAGTGAAGAATATGTCTGGATTCTCTTTCCCTATCTCCAAAACCCACTGTGGCAAAGAGATCATCACATTTCCAGCTGCATTTGCTCCATATTCATGAAATGCCATCACCACCTTCAAATATATAACATTTAGTTGCCAAGATACCATGAAAGTTACAGTTCTTACTTTAGTTTTGTCACATAGGATGTATTTGAAAAAGCTCTACAAGTAAGGAAGTTAAGTTCACACCTGTAGTTTAAGTTTAAAGTCTCTGATAAGGTTAAAGAGCTCCCTATATCCAGACCATACATATTTCTGAGGATTCCAGCCTTCAACTATTCCCCACCAACAATCTATTACCACTCCATCGACATTTAATGATTTCATGTAACTTAATTCTTGCCTTACACCTTCAAGATCAACCAACTGGCCGAAGTTGTCTATAATGCCAACCTGAAAGGAACCGTATATAACTTAAGCTCACGAAAACTAAGCTGGCAGCAAAAAGTGGTAAACAAACTCTGTGTGCATGTATTTTTCTTCTCTCAACAGAAGCTCACTGGAAGCATGGCGTACACAGGGACATAAAAGCTCTCCGTGAAGTCATTACGAGGCTCTGTGGAATGAACATCTTGTAAAAGCTGAAAGAAAAGATAACCATCAGATGAACAAAGTCCATTTCAAGGTCAACTCTTCTAACAATGCGATGTAATTTAACTTGATCAGTTTATTACCTGATTGGTGTCCAAGCATCCGACCGAGGTAATAGGACTAGCACCTGTATACCTTCCATTCGCAGGATGGTCACTCTCGGCGATAACAACAGAATCAAGAGACACAGGAGAAAGGTTCTCATCGATTCGAAGAACCGAATGCTGCTGACAGTCAAGTGCAGCCTTAGAACTACTCTTCAAACTAGTAGAAGAAAGAGGACTCTCAATAGATCTCGTCGGAAACTGCACCTGTCCAATGGAATGAAACAATCAAAACTTTTCTAACCAGTTACTGTTGCTATCTCTGTTACTGGTTTACTAAATTAGCTTCAGAAACAAACTCCAAGCAGTTCATAACAAAATAAGCTATTAACATGAGACACTTTATACATTTTGGGTCAAATTGATCAGCTTCTCTATAAACCCTAACTAATTCCTTCTGCAATGTGCTAATTGCTTTAAAAGTCATCAAGTTTTTAGATGAAGAGACTTGAAATTTTGTAATTTTAAAGAAATGGTAGGAAGTTTGAAGTTCAGACCACATGATTTGGTTGATGTGATTGCCGATAAGTGGTACCGTCGGCGTCGACACTCCAGCCAGCTTCACGCGCTAAAGCAGCAATTACATCGTTCATATCCGCACGCGCCGGCAACGGAAAATTCCCGTACTGTCTCAAACCGGCAAGCATTCTACTAGTGATAGCTCGTCTGTGCCTTTCTCTAAGCTTCGTTCTCTCTTTTTCCTTCTCCCTCTCTCTCTTCCCTTTCCCTCCCCCTCCTCCGCCGCTACTTCCTTCTCCACCGCCGATTCCGGTGATGTTTCCGTTGTTTACATCGGTCTCCGTTGGACATACCGTCGCTGCAGCTGCCGCAGCGAATCCACGCGGCCGTCGAGACTGTGGATGGTTGTGATTACGGTGAGGAAATTGGTCCGGGTCGAGATTCGGGTTTGGGTCGATCGGATCTTGCGAACCGGTGGTGATGGTGTTGTTTAGCGTATGCATTATTTTGGCCGTGAAGTTTTTGCTCTCGCTCTCTGTTTCCACATTTGAGATTTTTGTAACTTTATCAAATTACAAAATGAACACCGGTTAATGTGATTAGTTACGTTAAACGACTGTAATAAATTAGATTACGAAACTAACCATCCTTCACGAAATTGTAAAAGGTAACCAAAAGAGTATCCAAATACTTCTAACCAAAATGGTTTTTAACATTATCACAACTTGATTTCCATTTTTTTAAAAGGTATTACTACAATTTTGTGTAGTGATTTTAAGATGTTGGCTTTTCTTTTGACCGGCGGCTAGCTATTCCGATAACAATGTCGTCGATCCAACCTCGTTTTCCTGCTCTAGTTACTTTGGTCATTTTCTTGTACAACGGTTTCGTTGGTTGTTTTCGACGTGTTCTTGGTATGTTTCAACGATATCTTTTCTCCCTCTTCATTCGTCGATGATGTCTCGTGCGGCGATTCTCTAGAGGATGGAATCTCTTGATGAGTCTTTATGTTCGTTGAAGTTTTAGACTTGATTGTTTCTTCAAGTGGTGTATTCGGCCGGCCATTTGGTTGTGGTCCAGTCCAAAGTTATATAAATCTGTTTTCGTCTGAGAGGGTCGTGTCAACAGTCATCTTGGGCTGACTTGGTAGGCGGTCCATATCTGCTTAGCGTGACTACATCTGTGTGTGGACTCTGGTTTCCTTACTTTGGCTCGCTTCTTGGCTCGATGAGATGTGTTTCCCTGTTGTTTAATTCGTTAAGTTGTCTCAACTGTTGGCTTAGGGTCGGTAGTGGTTGGGTTGGTGTCTTAGCTTGTTTAGGTCTTGGGTTGTTGTCTAGGTCTGTGTTGGTCTTTGTGGTTGGTTTTAGTGTATTCGTTTTATTGTGTCTTGTGATATTTGTCTTTGTTTTTTGATCTTTTAGCTCTACGAGTATCTGAGGATATAAGATTCGATTGCAAGTGGTTTTGGTTTTCTTTAGGTTGAGAGTGGTTCTAGTTGGGTGTGAGGTTTTTCGTCATCGTCCCTCGTTTTAAGCATCTCAACGGGATCTTCTTCTCGCATGCAAGTTTTACGTCTTCGGTAAGTAGTTGTTGTGGTCTTCGGTTCTTCATATGCTTGGGAATTTCGGTTGCAAAAAGGTCCGTCTTCTGAATTCTTGGGACTAGGTATTTCGTCTTTGGTGCTCGTAGATCTTTCCAAGCTCGGTTTTGGGTGGAAGCAGTATCATGATCCTCACTTGTTCGTGGTCTCCTCAATAAATGACATTATGGTATATTCGTCCAACCTCATTTCTCAGCACGTAGAGCATCGTCTCCCTAGTTAACCCTCATATTCTTTCTTTCGCATTTAACTTTGTTTAGTTTTCGGTATTTTCTCGGTTTTTTATTTTGGTTTTAATCTGTTTTACCTGTGTGTTGGATCTTCTCTCAGTGCATATATGATTTTCATAACAAATTATGTAGGCGTTTTAGGCTGCAAGAATTTATATCCGTCATTCTTAGTATTCTACCATTGTATTCCACATCTAATACTCTTATGATTTTGATATAACATAGATGACAAAAAAAAAAAAATGCTGGCATATTTTTGTACGATTTTGATCAGGTTTGATTATAATCACTTATATCGACCCTCACTTCTGACCATTTCGAACAAATTTCAATCATAGTGTCAGTCAATCGAGTCCATGATTGGAAAAAGATTGGAAATTTGAAAGCAAGAAATGTTATAATAATTTGAAAAAAAGGTAAAGAAATGTGAAGTTTGGTTTTTTGTTCCCTCTCGTTCGAACATCAAAACACACACTTCCCGTAAAAGTCTCTCTCTTTATCGCAGATTGGTGCTCTGTCTCCTTCTTCGATAACTCCGATCACCTAAAAACCAAAGGAAAATATGGTTCCTTTTGTTCAAAGCATTTCTCTTTGGTAAAGAAAATATTACATAGCTTAGTTGCTACATTATATCCTCGCTTAAATTTGAGATTTCGAGGTCTATTTTTCATTCTCGATTGAGTTTCAGATCTGGCAGCTTTTTGATTCTGCATTGTCAATGAGTTATTCCGTTTTGGGTTTCGATATTAAGATCTAAGGAAAAAAGAGTTTCAATTTGGATTTTGACTTGTTGGTTTCGATTGAGAAGATGGGAAGCTTTGTAGGTCTTATGCCAATGATGTGATTTCAGGAGAAAGTTGTTTGGTTTGTGAAGATGGGATCTGGGCGGAGTAAATCATGCCGTAGCTCGTCGTTGTCGTCGACAGCCAGAGAAAGTTCCGACGATGCTCAACCTCCCAGTGGTGGTGGTGGTTGTGGAAGGAGGAGAAAACCGATGAGTCTCCTTTGTTCGCTTCACTCTTCTTGCCTTGCTTCATCTTCTACCTCTCACGACAGTGATGATGATGATGAACAGGTCTGGTTTTGAATTTTATGCACTGTCATTGCTTTTGGTTTTTGTTAAAAAAAAACACTTAGATTAGGTCAAATTCATGAGTTTGATTTCTTCAGGTATGTAATGGATGGATGAGGAAGAATAATGGAAGTGTCTCAAGGCGTAGGAACCATAGAGACGCAGAAGATTGCTATGATAAAGAATTGAAAGATGAGAAGAAGTCTGAAAATGAAAGACATTGTGATGAGCTTGAGCTTGATGATGACTGTGGTGTTGAAGAAGAAGAAGAAACAACTGTAAGCAATGTACAGATTAGAAATATTGGCGGTTCGATTCAAGAATCTTCCACTCCAGGTCGTGTCTTTTCAGATTTTAAATTCTTTCCTGGTAACATAAGTTCTAGACTTAGCAGAGCTTCCAGCTCAAGATCCTTCAACACTACTTATCCAGTTTCCTCTTCTCGTCAAACGATTGAACGAGAAGATGCTACATCACCTCCAGAATCTGCTATAAGGCTCATTGATAGAGTCGAATCTCCAAGAATTCCTGTGATTGACAATGTAGTTAGAGATAATGATGCAATGAGATTTAGGGAAGATGGTAGCTTAAATAATGGTATGGACAGTACTGATGCTGGAACTCTTGATAGAAGACACGCTGTTCGGGAACCTTCCATTGAGCAGAATGTTCGATTTAGTAGAACTCTGAGTGTTGGAAGACTCCGTGACAGAGTTCTTCGCAGAACTTCACTCTCTGATTTCACATTCCGTCCTTCGCCACATCAGGGAGAAGAAGATACTGATCTCTTCTCTGCTGAAACCGCAGCAGCAGAGAATATTCCTGTGACTTCAACGTCTATACTAAATCGTTCTGCTTCTACCATTCGAAGGACCTTGTTTGGAAGTCAAGATCACGAGACTCCAACTCCTCTTGTAAGAGAAGGGAGGTATCAAGGTTTGTTAGAACACAGATCAGATTTTCTTGAAAGGAGAAGAAGAATAAGATCTCAGGTTTGAAATCTCTGCCGATTGTTTATTCTGCAATGTATCTCAGTCTAGTCGACTCAAGATCTAACTAACAGATGTAACTGATTCCACAGGTTCGCGCTCTTCAAAGATTAGGAAGCCGGTTTGAGAATGTCACAGGGCATCATGATAGATATTGTGTCTTATCAGGTCAAGACCAAGCAGGTCGTTGCACATGCCGTGCAGCTACTAACCGTGGTTCCACGACGACAACAGCAACCGATGAAACAAATGCAAGAGCTAGCATCTCAAGAATAGTATTGCTAGCTGAAGCTCTCTTTGAGGTAAATACATGTCTTCGATCTTCCTCTTAACAACACTGTGCCACTCTTCTCACGTATGCGGTTTACATTTTATTTGTTTTAGGTTCTTGATGAAATTCATCAGCAGTCTGTTGTCTTATCCTCTCAACAACCATCAGTATCGTCAATAGGGTCTGTTCCTGCACCTAACGACATTGTGGACTTGTTACCTATCAAACTGTATACTAAATCACAAAGCGAAGATTCATCACAGTAAGCTTACTAATTCCTGTTGTTCTGATCGCCATACTTCGGTATCATTTCCTTCCTTTTGTGGAATCTTCAGATGTTACATATGTCTTGTGGAGTATGAAGAAGGAGACAGTATAAGGACACTTCCTTGTCATCATGAGTTCCATAGAACTTGTGTGGATAAATGGCTCAAGGAGATTCACAGGTTAGAATCTGATTTGTGGCAACACTTTTTTGGTTTCTGAAGTTAAGATCTGATGATGTTTTTACGGTGAATGCAGAGTATGTCCACTATGCCGTGGAGACATTTGCAGACATGACCTGATTACCTGAACAACATTTATTACAATCTTACAGACTTAGTATTGAAAAATTTTGATTCTGCAAAAGATCAAAAACGTTCATTGGTTATTGTATGTAACTGGATTAAAATGTTGTGTTTTGCTTGTTGTTTGTAGCTTTACACTGGAAAACAAAATTCAAACTTTCAGAAAATGTAAACTTCTAAACGAAATTGATCCATCATATCAGTAAATCCATGGATGTTTTGTATGTCATGAGCTTTGATTCTTGATTGTTGCTCTGTAAATATGGTTAAAAGTAAGAAGCTTTATGTCCCCAAAAAAAGAATATTATCGACTCTATAAATTTAGCTTGCAAATTTAAATATTTTGTTATTTAAATGAATAACTAGAGGTGATCCCGTCAAATATTTTTTATTTTGAAGATGAATGATATAGCATATAATTTTTAAATGATTTATGTTTTGATTTGAAAATTTAGGATTGATATTAATTTTAAAGTATTGTTAAGATTGTTTTTTTTCTTAAAGTAGATTTAGATTGGTGAAATTTGTAATACAATAAATCATAGATTTTTAAATATTATTATGTTTAATATAGATAAGTTCAACCTATTTAAAATTGTTAACAATAATTTATGTTTTTAAAATTTATTGATTTTTAAATATTACTTGAACTACTTGATTTGTACTTTGTTGTATTGAGTGAAAATAATTTTATAAAATTTAATAAAATCCTAATATTTCTTTTAATTTTTAAATAACAAAGAATATTCTTCTAGATATATATTTTTAAAAGTCATCTTATATATTAATTGAGAACCCACTTAACCTACATGTCATTCATAGAGTAAGTTTCTGAAATATTATATTCAATTTTGTGGTTGTTTAGAATATTTAAATTTCTATCAAAATTTAGGAAATATTATATTAAGTTTGAATATTTTAATATATAGTTTTTCGAAATATTTAATTTTCGCAATTTAAAATACTTAGATTCTATCAATCCTATATAAAATATATCACAACTAACTAATATATAAATCTAAATATTCTACTAGATATCACAACTAGTTAACATAATTATTTGAATATAATCATTCACTCTGATGCTAATATTTATCGAGTTCATATTTTCTATTTTATATTTAAAAAAATATTTATTAGTCAAAATTCAATTTGAATAATAAAGACTTGATATCTAAAAACATAAACAATCTATTGGTTCATATAAAAATAATAAATTTTCCAGTATAGATAAAGATTCATACACAATATTATAAATATATAGAAATATAATATTTCATCCCTCAAATGGCGTGGGTCAAAAATCTAGTGATATATTATAGTAGAGAAATAATATTATAAAGTGAATAAATCCTAATTAAAAATTAAATAACAAGAAATATTCCTATTTGAAAAAAATTTATGATATATTATTGTAGAGAGATAATATTACTGTGATGAAATATTTGATTTGTCTAATGTTCTTAGAAAATAGTTTATTATAACTTTATGTGGTATATTAATTCTGTTTTAATATAATAGATAATTTTATTGGTTATATATTTATGTGCAATTATTTTTGAATCACTTTTTTAAATATAAACTTAAAAACATTAAAAGTTACATGAGATACATTGGAAAAACTCAAATTAAATTAAAAAAAAATTGAAATTAAAGAAAATCTAAATTGAGAATTAGAGATTTTCTCGACATAAATTTAATAAAAAATAGAGAATGATAAATACAATTTTCAATATTTTTAATATAATCTTCCTCTTAATAATTTTTCAGAAGTACATTTAAAAAAATTACATCACATGCCATTATAAAAATAAATGGAAAATGTTCAAATAGTCGTTAATTGTAAAAAATGTGAAGATAATTTCATGTCTAACGAGTAATTTAGTCACGGATAAAAGTATGACTAGAATTCACATATAATTATTTCTAAAATAAATGGCTCATAATACCAACAAAATTTCTTATTTTAATATTTAATAATTACAAAATATTTTCAATTAAAATAATATTTACAAACCACCTGCATGAGGGTAAAATATCAGTTTAAATTTCAGTCTTCAGTAGATACTGAAGGACAAGTAGGGTTGCAATTCAGCATTGGACAATATACATTCTTAAATGTACTCCGCTCATTGAACCAATCTCCAACCGCCTTTACCATTTTCTGTAAACAAAAAATCCAAAAAAAAAAATCAAAGAGTAAATTTTCTGTTTTCTATTCTAAAACTATCACCAAAAATTCACGAGGATACAGGTGATCACCTTGAACGGTTTGACACTTATCAAGATCAAGCTTACAATTCTTCCATGCTTTCTTTTTATGAACAGCAGATGGGGCTAAAACGTTCTTGATCTGCAAAAGAATAACCAATAACCAAATCAAATTACTGTGTAAAGGATCAATACTGAGATGAAAATCGAACCTGCCATGAGTCGAAAGCGGCATTAAGGACGAAGAGAGGTGTTTGCATTGTCTTAACAACGTTTTCAGGGAAGAAACACTGTCAAAAAAACATCAAAACATTGCGTTTACAAGATATACGAAATGCAGACAATGTATTGTATCCACGAAGTTTTGATAAGAGATTTTACCAATTCAGGTTTCATGGTTGAGGTGCAAGAAGCAGGCACACTCTTTGCAGATCCCTGCACATATATTGTTCAAGATTAGCTAATGAAGCTAATCTCTAAGAGATAACTGTTGTTGTAAGAGGTCGTACATGGGTCTTTATGACGTTACTGTAGTACGTTTCGATGTATGTTCCTCCGGTTATATCCTTACTGTTCAAACACTA
>OVAU01002735.1:0-12008 GCA_900406315.1 Biscutella laevigata subsp. laevigata
TAATATTAATGTTATTGTTATATATATGTTGTTTTAACTGTGGCCGTGTGATAAAAAAAAAATGCTTTGCCCATTCTGCCCGCACTACAAATCACCATTCAACATCTTTTGTTTGCCCACTTTGCCCGCTTTGCCCGCTTTNGCCCGCTTTACCCGCTTTGTACGCACGCTGTGTACGCTGTCACCATTCGGAGCCTTAATTTTGGCAGTGCTTTGGGGAATTGAAGGCAATGCTAGAAAGTCTCAGACACATAATGTAGTGGGGATCACTGTTCCAATAAATTTAACTATTTATTATTTGGATTTCTTTTCAATTATAATTATTTCCTTGTTGTTGTCGCTTTAGGATCAATGACCTAACAAGGTTGTGCAAGGAGTGGGTGGTGATGGGGACCAATTTGATTATTTCAAACAATTTTCAGATTTGGTTCCATCACTCTCTGCCTTTTCTCTACATCTATATTTATGTGTATTTGTAAATTGTGTATAATCCAAAAAAGTTATAATAGTGTAACAATGACATGAGAAAATGGTACCTAAAATAGGCGTGAAAGGGTCTCGTGAATAAATTTATTAAAATTTAGCAAAATCAAAGACAGATTTAATAATGAAAATGACTAATGAAAATTGGTTGATAGGTGCGAATAAGCAACTCATCCACGATGTGAAAGAGCCTACAAATATTTTAAAATTGAATTTCATAATGAAAATGTTATCATCATACAATATATCATGTGGACGCATTTCCGAAAAATACAGAGAATTGAGTTTGGCCACGACCCTAGTACTCTTTTGTCTTCTGCTTGTCTAAACTTTTACTTAATCAATTTATTATTTAACTTTTAGTTAATCGATGCATCAACTAGGGCTGTCAGATAAATTGGAATTGGAATGATTGAATCAAAATCAACCGAAAATACAGACTTCGAATCCGAAGAAAAATCTAAATGGTTATCAAATTTTATTATCTTAATAACCAAACAAACCCAATCGAAGAATGAATATCTGAAATATTCGAACTTAAGTTTAAATATTCAACTAATATTTGTTAATAATTGATTTATTTTGATATAATTTTTGGATATCCCGAATGGATCCTCTAAGCCTTAATCCGAAAAACCGAATGAATACTACCAGAATCCGAATAGATTCTTGAACGTCCACCCCTAATCAATATTTCAGAAAATATAAAATTAAATTAATTTAATGGTTGTTATGTAAATGTTAAAAGTATAGTGTTAAATTCATCATCATTAACAAAAATATGAGTAACATGATTTAGATCTCTAATTAATTAATGGCCATGCCTATTATATGGCACTCCTAACCAATTTCTCATTTGATTCTGTTTGCCCACAACTTCCTTACAACATCTCAACTAATTCCAGTCTGCATCATATTTACATTTTATAACCATATAGTATTTAAATGGACTAATATATATGATATTTTATTTATTAAAAAAGAACCTAAATTTGGGGAATTTGTATATTGTGATTAGGTGGAAAGAATTACTCTATTGTCTGAGTAAGTAGGTCCTAGATGTAGATCGCCAGTAAACGACTATGTATTAGGTTTAACCTATAAAAAACAGCTAGAAGTATAGTATTATCAATTTTACCAAAAAAAAGTATAGTATTATCAAATGATTTTCATGTTTGAGACATAAAATTAATTTATCCGGTTAGAAAATATTATTTTAATTTTGATTTTATAATATTTAAGCTTAATTTAAAATTTAGATAGACATGGTCAATGTTGTTGGTGAAAGTTGTAAGAAAATAACATTATTCTGTGTATCAGCATTAATTGTTATTTTTTTTGGCAACCATAGTCTATGAGACTATAGTCTAAACATTAAATTATAAATCATGATGAATCCCATAAATTAATCACAAGTGTTAGTAAAACTAAAAAAACAATAAACACTCAAACCTTAACACCTAAGAATTTGAAATCATATATAAACAAAATGTAGTGTATTTTCTATAACTTTCGAAAATGATAAAATTAATTAGCCCATAAGTTATATATGTACGTATATGTATAATTGCTTATTGGTTACACATATATACATACGTATTTCTTCTATCCGTTACCTATGGCAACATGGACATTTGCCAAGGATCCAAAATTAAAAGGACTAATATTTTTTTTATTGTGTGTTAAACAAAAAATAAAAAGGATAAACAAAAATTAAAAGAGCTAATATATCTATATATCTAAAATTAAAAGAGTTTATATATATTCATGATTCCGTTGTTTTTCTAAAGAAAATGTCTAATTTTTATGTTTGGTCTAGGATTGTTAAAAAAAAGTTAAGACGGCCGTCTATACGAATGACACAAATTCATATAGAAAATAGACATATGTTTATATGACTAATAAGTCTAGAAGACATTAAAAAGTAGATAGAGAGACACGCATGAATGAGTCGCACAGACATAAAAAAATACATGTGGTCCACCTTTTTATCCCATAACCCTAACTATTTCTAACATTATATATTTTAAAAAAAAAAAAAATCAAATGTAGAATAAATTGAAATCAAATAAATCACTCTTTTGGGCATAGGCACCTCTGTCCCTTCTAGAGGCTTTGNAAAAAAAAAAAAAAATCAAATGTAGAATAAATTGAAATCAAATAAATCCCTCTTTTGGGCATAGGCACCTCTGTCCCTTCTAGAGGCTTTGAATAGTTTTTTCTCATCTTTTGAATGGTTCATATTCGTCCTCATCTCTTCACCGCACTGTTCTCCTTCTCTTTTGTGGCTGATAATCATCGCGACCGTTCGAGATTTTCTTTGTTCTTTCTTGGCACCAAATCTTCTGGGTTGTGTTCTTAATCTTCATTCTCACCTGGTTTACCTTACAGCACCATGTCAGCTGCGATGGATAAAGCGTTAATGGCTTTATCACTACAAGAAGAAGACGAGCCATTTGAGATGCCGAATCTACCTCATTTCTACTCGAATGAAAGGAATTCTCTTAGTCTCGTTGGTCGCATTCTCAACTTAGATAAACAGAGGATCCCTCAGCTCATTCGGAATCTCCCGCGTATATGGCAAAAAGTAGGAAAAGTCAGAGGTATAGCTTTATCAGATGAAAGATTTCAGTTCATCTTCAACAACGAACACGATCTCCAAGACGTTCTCGATAGAGGTTTTCAAACTTTCAATGATTGGGGTATTGTTATGGAGCGTTGGGTTCTTTCCCCTCCGGAAGACTACCTTCGGTTTGTTGAAATTTGGGTTCAGATCAAGAACATCCCGGTTAATCATTACAATGCTCCAGCAATCACCTGGCTTGGAGAGTTTGTGGGGAAAGTTCTTTTTGTAGGTCTAGACGAAGCGAAAGCGCAGTATCAGAACTATGTTCGGGTTCTAATCAAGTTTGATGTATCTCGGCCTCTTCGAAAATCAAAGGTGTTTACCCAACCTGGAGGAGGAAAGGTTGAGGTTTTCTACTTCTATGAGAAGGTTCATAAACGTTGCTTCAAATGTCAAAGGTTGTCCCACGATGTTTCAAAATGTCCCCTTCAGGACATGGAAAAGGAGATCACAGCAGGTACATCATCAAAAACGTGCAGTCCTTCCCAATCTAATCCTCTTTTAGAACCAGGAGATCCGCTCTTTGGTGTCTTATCCGAGAAACAAGTTGGTATTAATCCTCTTGATGGAAGACCGAAGATAGCGAAAGAGGTGTTAGAAGAAATGAGAAGATACCTTCTAACTGCAAATGACGAGGATGTTCGCCTCAGAGTAAAAAAAGTTAAAAAATCGGTGGCGGAGGCAGAAGAGGATCCGGTTGCAAGGAGAATTGCTCTTCGTTTGGAATCTTCCCCGATCATATCATCAGACTTATCCAAAGGGAAAGGGTTGGTTTACTCCTATGAACATCAATCTTATGAGGGGACAATCTCTGCTCCTCTTCTAAAGATCTCCACTTCTCACTACGATCCCTCTCGAGCTGAATCTCTACCTATTCTGAGTTCGAGAACACTGCTCTCAGGAAAGGTTGTTGGAGGTTCTGAAGACTGTGCAATGGCTCAAAATTTTCAGGAAAACTCTACGGGTAGGAGTAATAGCTATGCGGCTATATGCTCTTCCGAGGTTTCTCCTGAAGTTTCGAGTTCTTACAAGAACAAGAGGAAAAGACCTAACAAAGCTCGAAGGAATTCACTCCCGGCTGGTACTAAGTTGAGTTCTCAAGCTATGTCACTTTCAGTCAAGGGCACTTCNCCAAGAACAAGAGGAAAAGACCTAACAAAGCTCGAAGGAATTCACTCCCGGCTGGTACTATGTTGAGTTCTCAAGCTATGTCACTTTCAGTCAAGGGCACTTCTGCGATCAAGAAGAAGCAGTCGACCCGGATTGTGGAGAAGCTTAAGTCTAACATCACTCTTGAGGTGCTCCCAAGGTCGGGAACACCTCCTTCATTATGAGTCTACTATGCTGGAATTGCCAGGGAGTGGGTAGTGCTCATGACCTGACAGTTCACCGTCTAAAGGAGATGCGACAAACACATTTCCCAGACATTTTATTTCTCATGGAAACGAAAAATTGTAGAAACGTTATTGTAGATATGCAAGTGTGGCTCGGTTATGGGAATGTTTATACTGTCGATCCCATTGGTAGGAGTGGCGGCTTAGCCCTGTTTTGGAAAAACCATGTCAAAGTGGATGTAAATATAGCTACCAAGAATCTTATAGATTGTCATGTTCATATCGGAGTTGTGTCTTTTGCCTTATCTTGTATATATGGTGATCCTATCCGAAGACAAAGGCATCTGGTTTGGGAAAAAGTTTCCAGAATAGGAGTTCAAAGGAATGAAAAATGGTTGATCTTTGGTGATTTCAACGATATTCTTCATAATGGTGAAACGGTTGGTGGGAACCCGAGATCAGAGGTTTCGTTTTCGTCGTTTGTTGACATGATCCATGCCTGCAAGTTAGAGGAGCTGAAGAGCTTTGGTAACTCTTTCACTTGGGGGGGACGTCGTAATGATAAGTGGGTGCAGTGCAAGCTTGATAGAAGTTTCGGCAATCCTAAGTGGTTTGAAGCCTTTCCTAATGCGAATCAGTCATTCCTAGACAAGCGAGGATCCGATCATCGTCCAGTCCTAATTTCTCTAGTGGACTCAAATGCATCATATAGAGGTCAATTCAGGTTTGACAAGCGCCTTTTCAACAAGCCTTTGGTCCGTGAATCAATCGCTGAAGCTTGGTCTACACCATCTGCTGGGTCTATCTCGGACAGTCTGCGTATCTGTAGAGGAGCTCTTAGTAAATGGAAACGAGCTAATAATCTGAACTCAAAGGATCGGCTCAACACTTTACACAAGGAGCTCGAGGAGGAACACTCCTCCTCCTATCCGTCTACGAGTAAGCTTGGGGTTCTTCGTCAGGAAATCTCTTCGGCTTACCGGGAAGAGGAATCTTTCTGGAGTCAAAAATCTCGGGAGAAATGGCTAAAAGAGGGAGATCGCAATACCAAATATTTCCACGCCTCAGTGAAGTCAACTAGATCATCTAACCATATTGAGAAGTTGCTTGATATTCATGGTGTGGAGCAATTCTCCGAAGCTTCTAAGGCTGAGGTAGCGTGTGCTTACTTCTCTGATCTCTTCTCTACTTCAAATCCGAGTGACTTCCAGAGCATCTTCCATGATTTTGTACCGAGAATCTCTTCTGACATAAACCATAAGCTTATCAGACCGGTCACTTCTAGAGAAATCGAAGAAGCTGTTTTCTCGGTCAAGGCATCCAGTGCACCTGGTCCAGATGGCATGACTGGGTTCTTCTTTCAGAGCTATTGGGATATTTTAAAAGACAGGGTGATATTGGAGGTTAAGAATTTTTTCCTCAATGGAGTTCTGCAGCCAGATTGGAACTTTACTCATATTTCTCTCATCCCCAAAAAGATCAATTCAAACCTCATGAAGGACCTTCGTCCCATAAGTCTCTGCTCGGTTCTTTACAAAGTCATCTCTAAGATACTAGTTTCAAGACTAAAGCCTCTACTCCCGGACATCATTTCTCCATCTCAATCTGCCTTTGTATCTGACCGGCTTATCTCAGACAATATTTTGATTGCACATGAGGTGGTTCACTCGTTGAGGACTCATGCTTCTACTTCCAAATCATATATGGCTATTAAATCTGATATGTCGAAAGCTTTTGATAGAGTGGAGTGGAATTACATTCGAAGCTTATTATCTGCGATGGGGTTTCATTCGTTATGGGTGAATTGGATCATGACTTGTGTAACCTCGGTCAAGTTCTCAGTGCTTATGAACGGCCAAGCCTTCGGTTTAATCTCTCCAGCAAGGGGAATTCGTCAAGGGGATCCCTTATCTCCCTTTCTGTTCGTCTTGTGCACGGAAGGGCTCACACATTTACTAAAGAGAGCAGAGGTTAATGGGAAACTGTCGGGTCTTCGGTTCCATAACTCTGGTCCATCAGTATCCCACCTCTTATTTGCTGATGATAGTCTTTTAGTTTGCAAAGCCTCTCTGATACAAAGTGAAGAGTTGAAATTGGTTTTGAATGCGTATGGTGAGGCAACGGGTCAGAGAATAAATCTTGACAAATCTTCTATCACCTTCGGAAACAGAGTACCCCTCAATACAAAAGCATCAATTCAGCAGAACCTTCAAATTTTCCAGGAAGGAGGAGCGGGTACTTACTTAGGTCTCCCAGAATGTTTTAGTGGTTCAAAAGCAAAAATTCTCGCCTTCATCTCTGCGAAGCTCAAAGATCGGCTTTCCAACTGGTTTTCTCGGTCCATCTCCTTGGGAGGGAAAGAGATTCTACTCAAGGCTGTGGCAATGTCTATGCCAATTTATGCTATGTCAGTTTTTCGTCTTCCCAAATCGACTTGCAAATCCTTATCCTCAGCCATGAGTGATTTTTGGTGGAACTCGGTTCAACATAAGAGGAAGATACGTTGGTCGAGATGGGATAAATTATGTCTTCCAAAGGACATGGGAGGGCTCGGTTTCAAAGACATTGCTTCCNGTTGGTCGAGATGGGATAAATTATGTCTCCCAAAGGACATGGGAGGGCTCGGTTTCAAAGACATTGCTTCCTTTAATCAAGCTCTATTGGCCAAACAAGCTTGGAGACTCGTCCAACATCCTGAAAGTTTGGTTAGCCGCTTCATAAAAAGTAGATATCACCACTCTATCAACTTTCTAGAAGCATCTCTGGGCTCTCGTCCATCTTTCGGTTGGCGCAGCATCCTCTTTGGGAGAGACCTGCTGGTCAAAGGTTTGGAACTCAACATTGGAGATGGGAACGATACTTACGTGTGGTCAGACGCTTGGATCAAGGCCGGTACAATGAAGTCGCCTAGATTTAAGAACACTTCAGTGGATTTTGATCTAAAGGTGGCGGCCTTAATTGATGTGAGAAGGCGCATTTGGAGAATTGACAAGCTCAGAGCTCTATTTCACCAATCAGATGTCAACCTCATTCTAAAGAGGCCACCGGTTATCCGTCTTCGAGATTTTTACTCTTGGAAGTTGACAAAATCGGGTTCTTATTCTGTCAAGTCGGGCTACAAACTCGCTCTTGAAGAGAATCACAAAGAGCTATTTCAGCAGGCGGATGCGAAGCCTTCGATCAATCCCTTGCGAGCCACGATCTGGTCTCTGTCTATCCCGACCAAGATTAGATCTTTTCTCTGGCGTGCTTTGTCTGGTGCATTGCCTGTCGTCGACCTTTTAATCAAAAGAGGAATTAAGCTAGACGCTAGATGTCAGGTCTGCGGGAAGCAAGGCGAATCAATCAACCATGCTCTTTTCGTTTGCACTTTAGCTAGACAAACTTGGGCTCTCTCAAACATTCCTTCCCCGGTGGGAGGTTTTCATTCACACTCGGTCTATGAGAACATCAATCGGCTGCTCAGTTTGGATTCGAAACTTCAAAATCATGAAGATCTGCTTCTTTTTTTCCCGTGGGTTTTGTGGATTATTTGGAAAAACAGGAACAAACTCTTCATTGAGGGAATCTCATTCTCTCCACAAGACTCTGTTCGAAAAGTGGAGATAGACAAGAAAAATTGGTGCTCATCCCAATCGTCTTCTCCCGATCAACACCAGTCGCAGCCTCCGACTCCGCTTTCAACAGCTCGTTGGGAGCCTCCTCCGGTTTGCAGCTTTAAATGCAATATAGGTTTCATTTGGTTAAAGCATGAGTCCGCTGGAGGTTTTGCTTGGGTTTTACGTGATCATACTGGCAAGGTTTTGCTTCATAGCAGGGCAATTTTCTCTTCGATTAGCAACATTATTGAGGCTAAATTCAGGAGTTTATTGTGGGCTATGGAAAGTATGGCAAGTCATAGATTAGACAACATTATTTTTGCTTCGGATACAGCGGATATTTTTGATGCTGTTCGACGGCCAAAGGACTGGCCTTCTCTCGGTTATATCTCCTCGGAACTCTCCTTTTGTTTGGATGGTTTTGCTAATGCTAACATTCTTTTGGAACCTCCATCGGCAAATAGAGGAGCTACGCTCATTGCTCGGAGTACTAAGCACAAGTGTCGCAGACAATCTTATGTTGCCGTAGGTGCTCCTCGATGGCTCTCCCATCTTTTTGAAGATGAGCGTCCCTTCCTCTGATTGCTAGCGATGTGTTCTTTTGGGTCGGTTTACCCAGGACTTCAGAGTCTATAATAGCTCTACTTTGTCCCTTTATGTTTCTCCTCTGCTCTGGTAGTACTTTTCCTCTGTTATCCTCTGTTGTATATCAAATTCTTCCTATTTTAGATATTTATTCAGACGAAAAAAAAAAAAGAAACAATTAAATTATTAATTTTTTAAAAAATTGTATAAAATCTGCAAAAAAATATTGTTTGATTTGGGTCGAGTGACCCCACTCCTCTGCATATAACTGAACTGATTTGTTCAAACCAGACTGAACCGGATTTTCGGTTTTTGGTTCCAATTACTAACGGATTGGAAGCAATTTTTAGATTGGTTTGGTTAACTGACTTTTACTTTATTTTTATTTTGTTTTATTAAAACTGAAATTAAACCGTCAAATCTTGAAATAAACCAAATTAATCGAATTAATTGAAAATATCCTGACAGAATAATTCGAAATTGTTTGAATCGAATTTGAATTGTCCTAACCAATCCGAAATTATCTTACTTAACCGGAATTCGGTGGGATTTTAATTACCCGAAATACCCGAAAACCGAACCGATTTCAGTTTCTCAGTTAAATTTTTGAAAACCGAAAAAACCGATTACGCGTATAAACCAAACCGTATGAACCGGAAAAACCGAAATGGCAGGTCTACCTTTGCCACTGGGTCCCACTGTTAATTCACCTCCGCCGGCATCTCCTTCCTCCGCTCTTACGTGTTTTCCCAGTGTAAAAGGAGAGGAAGTGGAGAGAGAAGCTGNGAAAACCGAACCGATTTCAGTTTCTCAGTTAAATTTTTGAAAACCGAAAAAACCGATTACGCGTATAAACCAAACCGTATGAACCGGAAAAACCGAAATGGCAGGTCTACCTTTGCCACTGGGTCCCACTGTTAATTCACCTCCGCCGGCATCTCCTTCCTCCGCTCTTACGCGTTTTCCCAGTGTAAAAGGAGAGGAAGTGGAGAGAGAAGCTGTGGAGAAACTTGCCGGAGTAGTGCCTGTTCCGGTGGCGGCAATGATAGAAGGCTCAGCTTGACGGAGAAGCCACTCTATGGTTTGACCATCGGATTTATGACCTAACTCTTTAGTCAATTGGAAAACTCGAGCAGCGCATATGATTGGCATACGAATACGTCTCCCTCTTCCATCGACTTTAGTGTGTCGATCTTTAGCAGGTGGTTTCTTAACGGCGTTAAGAGTTCCTTTGTTTGTCTTCGTTGACGTTTGCTCGACTAAGACGTCGTTAGTCACTGCTCCGTCGGTGTTCGCCATGGATTAAAATTAATATATAGGGTTTCGTGTGGGGTTTAATCCTCTCTCACTCGAGATAGAATGAGAAAAAGGTACTGAGGTAATGATTTGAGAGGAGGAGGAGGACTATGGTGGAGAAAAGAAGGAGGGTCACATGGCTGGTGGGTCCCGCACAGCTCACTTCTGCATTTTGTCCGGACGCGTTTGTGCTCACGCTCCGGCAGGAGAATTTAAGAATTAGGTTTATAGTTTGGGTCCCATCTGATTTGTTGCTANTTGTTGCTATATTTACGAACCCAAACTATTACAAGTATTGTTGTTATTAACAGTGAACTTTTTTTTCTTTTTTTAACCTAGAGGTTTCGGTTACCATGAGCACTATGAGCTCAGTCAATGGATCACCATAATCCTTTCAGAACTGTGGGGAAGTCGGGTGAATACCCACTCCCACAAGAGAGGATCGAACCAGGGTGGGAAAGGACTTTGTCCCACCCCTTTACCACTAGCCCACCGTGATTGTGGTAACAATGAACTTAACCGACATTAAAGAATATAATTGGGTGTGTATTTGTGTTCAGTTTGGGGTTTTGGGTCTAAAGGACTCGTTTGCTTAATTTATTTTTTGGGTTGAGTCCGATTCGGGTAATGTTGGGTTCGAGTCGGTTCGAATAGAAGATCGAGATCAACAAAGGAACCAATTTTTTTTGGGTTCGATTCTGGTAATGTCGAGTTCAAGCCACAAAGGAACCAAATATTATCGGATTTGATTTGGACTTATTTGAAATAAAAAACAGCAAATTAGTTCAATTTGAATGAAATTCGAATTCTCGTGAGAACATTTAGCATTTACTCCTTTCATCTATATATTAAAGTTTAGGTTAGTGAGGTAGTTTATGTGTGGCTCGCAAAAGTCGACAAAAAAATGAAATTTGAATAATAAATACAAAAGATATTTAATTTCATAAATATAAAATAATTCATTTAATATTTTAGATAACTTTATTATTTACATATAAACATAACTAATTAGTTTTAATTTGTAATTATAATTTAAATTTTATAACATAAAGAAAATTTATATATATAGGTAATTTAAGTACTCGTTTAATTCTCAGTTTGATGCTGGTTATAATTTATATCTATCGAATAATTATGAACAAAATTAGTTCGTTTTAGATGACTTCTATGGAGTTATTTTGCCAACAATGATGTAAGAAAATAGTTTGGAAGTAGAATAAAAACTGTTTCGAGTTTCCATTGTTGTTGAAAAGATATTAAAGTTAGATGTTGAATAAGAGACAATCAATCAGGTTATTTAAGGCCGACCTAGACTTTACGCCCACACTGATTACCATTTTGTTTGTTTTTAATTATGGTCTAATCAATTGTAATTTCGTAATATTACCATTAACGAATATTGCAATAATAAGCATTTCATTTCGAGCTAAACCCCAAAAAAGTAGGCATGTCCACCTGTCAGATACGCCCACTTTGATACGTCGTTGCGTACAGCTCTTTTTATTTCCCGACAATAATTTGTAATGATTACCAATTAACCAGGTATAGATATTATTTAATTAATTTAATTGTAGGTAAATACGAATCAATTGTCAAATGTGTTAAACAGCTGGAGCCCATTCTCATCTACCTTTATTTATTTAATAATAATATTTGGATTTTGCGGATGAAAATTAAAGAAAGTGACATTTCTGGCAAAAGAGAATCAACTCGTGTTTCATACATTACCCTCAATATCTTTCTTCTTCACTCACTTTTTAATTCTTTCTTTCTTGATTTCCCTTGACGTTACCCCCCTAGATTTTTCTTCGCTTACTCCACCAATCATAGTTTTCCACGTCATCTCCTGTTTTATCCTCTTTCTCCACGTCAAATCGTATAATTCTTCCCTCAAAATAGAGGATTGAATAATTTTTCTTGTTCATTTTAGAGTGTAATTATATTTTTACCCTAAATATAGAGTTAAGAGAAATGTATAAAGCACCACTAGAGATCTATAGTGCTATTCATTTCTAAAACATACACCAAAACATAAAAAGTAATTTCCTAATCACCAGTTAGAAAATTGAAATGGATTTTAAGATT
>OVAU01002736.1:0-12008 GCA_900406315.1 Biscutella laevigata subsp. laevigata
TTCTTCCAAGAAACAAGGTGTTGTTTCCTCATTTCCGTGCTTGCATACTCTTTACTTGTCTTATTTACACCTTATCTTTTAACACTATTAACAAATTCGTCCCACTACTTTTTTTTTTTTTTTTTTTTTTTTTTNTTTTTTTACTTGTTACATCGATTACTAAATTATAGATTACACATGAAAGTAGGAATCTAACAATTTAGAATATCCAAGCATCGGACCTGCAAAAAGAATCAAGCTTTATCGATTTATACACGATCGTGCCTAGTATAAATACATATATAGAACATAAAGAGATTCTTATGACAAAAAACCACACACACCAAACTCTAACTCCAAAAAAAGTGTCAAAGATTACAAAATTCAAGAATCACGCAGCTCTCAAGAGACTGAAAGATCAGGGGCCACGAGGTCTGAAGAAACAGAGGCACCCCTGAAACTGGTCTGGAGCTATCATTCCACCGCCTTTGCTCGTGTCTACCGCTTCAAGTAGCTTCACCACCTCTTCCATCTCCGGACGCTTCTCAGGGTTCGCGTCCCAGCATCTCTTCATGATGTTTGCCACCGAATTCGGACAGCATTTTGGAATCTCTGGTCTCAGATTCTGTTGTTCAAGATAACACCAAAGACATTAGAATTTTTCTGATAAAGCTTCAACATAGGAGAGATTGTGTAGGAGGAGAGAGAAACCTTGTGAACAACAGCATGAGAGATCTCGGCAAAACTACAATCTGCGTAGGGCATGTCGCAGCAGTATATTTCCCAGAGGCATACACCAAAGCTATACACATCACATTTCCTGTTGTAAGGTTTTCCTTCAAGAACCTATGCACCAAAATACTAACCATTACGCGCGCCAAAGACAAAAAGGGTTTTTGGCCAATACATACCTCTGGTGCCATGTATCCAAGAGTTCCAGTTTCGCCAGTCATGTCTTTGGGGTTCTGAGCTTCCACTCTAGCTACTCCAAAATCAGCTATCTTCAGAGTCTTGTTGGTTTCCAACAACATGTTCTCTGTCTTCACGTCCCGATGTACAATCGCCTTGGAGTGTAGGTAACTCAGCCTGACTCAAAAGAAAAATGAGGATGTTCAGTCTTCAGATATTTCCAACAACCCCAGATAAGACAGGCATTTAAAGTTAGAAGAGTGATTACCCTCTGGCGAGATCCAAAGCGAGCTTAATGACATCCTTGAGAGGTAGTTTGGACCTATATTTCCTGATGAGGAATTTCTTCAGCGTGCCTCCGGCGACATATTCAACGACGACACAACAGGCCCTGGCAGGATGTGCTCCATTGCCACGCCCCCCAGAGTCACCAGGAGGAGGTATCTTCAGATCAGAGGTTCCCATGGATGCTCCTATAAACTGGAACAAGAGAGATGAATGCTTGATCAAAGGTTATACCTTGGCTCGTACTGTACTCCGTAAAATGCCAATACCTTTGTAACGTTGGGATGATCGAGCTTCTGCCAGACGGCGACCTCTTGCTCGAAGGAAGCACGTAGAGCTGTAGTTTCTGCGGCTGTGGCGTAACCATCTTCTCCCCAATCTAACACCTTCACTGCAAAACCACATGAACCAATCATATCATCTTCAATCGAAAGAAATCAATACCTAAATAGAGGAAGAAGAAGAAGAAATAAAAGGACCTGCGACTTCTTGGCCGGCGTAGACACCACGGTAGACAGTGCCATAAGTGCCGTGGGCGAGGACGTGCTTCATATCGAGTTTGGAAAGGTCAATCTCCCATTCCTGCATCACAGGAGGAGCCGGAGAGGGAGCTTTGGCGGAACCGGACTTGGCGACGACGCCACTAGAGCTTTGGCCCATATGCAAATCCCATTTACTAAAATCAAGAGTATCAGCCCTCGAGTATTGTCCTTCTCCCGCGCTCCTGCTCCCGACTCCGCCTAATTTGGAATCCACCGGCTTCGATTTGGAGTCCGACCCGATTTCCATTGATTACTCTGAGGCGATCAAAAAAAGAATCAGTGAGTACTAGAGGACAAGCAACGTAGAGTTTTTGTGAGTTCCAAAATTATGTGGTCGAGAGGAGAGAAAAGGAATACAGAGAAGAAGACTTTAGAGATAGAGGGTTGAAGGGGAAGGGGGTTGGTCTCCACACACTAAATTTACTTAACAGTTGACCCAAAGATGATCGGTGAAGACCAAATCATTTGTCTCCATTATTATTTTATTAAGCTCTTCAGGCAACACACAGAGAAGTGTCTTCTCGGAGAAATTAACATCTTTTCTGCTTTGTGACGCTATCTATCATTCATTTAATGATATAAATAATAAAAATTGAAGACAATCAGATTAAATAAGTTTTGTAGAGTTAGAGCTTTTATTTGGAAAGCTCTTTCTGGAGCTGTTCCGGTTGCAGATTGCCTTGCGAAAAGAGGAGTCAAAGCAGATCCGAGATGTCAGAGTTGTGGCCTTGAGATAGAAACTATTAACCATGTACTCTTTACTTGCTCTCTTTCTAGACAGGTTTGGGCTTTAACGGATGTTCCGTATCCGAGGAATGGAGTGAATGAGAAATCGGAGTATGTGAATCTGGCTGGTGTGCTCGAGCTGATGAAAAATCCGAAGGTTTTGCTGGAAATTAGAAGAAGAATACCTTGGATACTCTGGTTTTTATGGAAGAATAGGAATGGAGTCCTCTTTAGTGGCACGAAATTCTCAGGTATGGACTTGACAAAGAAAATCTTGGAAGAAGTTGATATATGGTTTATAGCTCATCAAGCTGGAGATGCAGCTGAAAATCAAGTAGAGATGAGGGTGGAACAGGTTACAAAACGCTGGAGACCTCCACCAGTTACTTGGATAAAGTGCAACATAGGGTTTCATTGGTCTCCGAAAACCAAATCAGGAGGGGGTGGATGGATTGCAAGGAATTCGCAAGGTCATGTTTTACTTCATAGTAGAAGATCATTTGTGAGTATGGAATCTTCCATGCAGGTTAAGATTCATTGTTTGGAGTGGGCAATGTCGAGTATGAAGTCCCACAGATTCTCAAGAGTGGTGTTTGCGATTCAAGCGTCGGAGCTTGTTGGAGTTGTGAACCGGCCAAAAGCGTGGCCATCTTTTTGGTGTTTTAGAACCAATATTATTGATGCAGGTTCTGTTTTTGAGGACTGGAAGATCGTTTTGGAATCATTTGAGGCAAACCGAATGGCTTCTCTGATTGCTAAAAGTGTAACAAGGTTTAACTTGGTGCAGTCCTATGTTGCTACAGGGTTGCCTTCTTGGCTGGTTGAAGCAAGTTAGGACTGTTTTTTTGGGCTAAGTTGTAGCTATTCTTTTGGAGAAGTGATCTCTCTATTTTGTTATGCTCAAAAACAGAGTGCATTCTCATGTAATTTTCCCTAAAAGTCTTTAATCATTAGTTTCAGTGAAAAAAAAAAAAATAAGTTTTGTAGAGTACTCAATAGTTTTTTAGGGTGGATGTGTCATGTGAATATGTTGGGAATCTTCGTCCATTGTTACTTGTGAGCACAAACAACCAAAAGCTATACGCATCCATCCCTAAATACAACATCTTTGAATCACAAACAAGACTTTCAACGCAGACCAAAGTAATGCAACCCAACCCACTCTTAACTATATAATATAACAATTTTTAATATGGCAAATCAAACAAACTAGAACTGTTGTGTCTGGGAACAAGATCAAGTCCTCTCAAAATTCTGAATGTTTCAATGGCCTTTGGGAAGATATTAGTATTCCTCCTCACCTCAGCAAATACTCAGTTAGATATCCTCTGAGCTCACTACCAAGGGGATCGGTCTGCTTGCAATACCGGTCTGCATAACCAGAGTCGTGATGACCTGATAAAGGAACATCCTCTTGCAGATAATCCCCACAATCGATTATGATGTTATGCAATAGACAACACACCAGTACAATGCTAGGTAATTTTCTCCTGTCTGGTCGCCACATCACCTTGCTCAGGATCCTCCAGCTTCCTTTTAGCTGTGCAAACGCCGTAGCCGCTACTGACCTCACCTTCTCATGCCTCTCGTTAAACGCCATCATGGAACCAGATTGACCATCCGTGTTGTGAGGAGTTATAAGCCAAGGAAGAAGCGGGTAGCTGCTGCCTCCAACTACATATTCTCTTATCTCCGCTCCTTGATACAGAGTTTTTGCGTTTCCGTCTAATATCTGACCGGTTTCACAGAGCTTGAAGAAGCCGGAGAAGTTTAAGAGCTTGGAGACGGTCATGCCGCCAGGCCAGCCGGTAACCATGTTGAGAAACCTCATTTCGTGATCAAAGACTCCTTGTAGGAACATACTGTAGTTCTTCTCCTGGTCACACCAGTCATCTGATGCTTGCACAGCCGGGAGAGTCATGATTATGTGCGTTGTATCTATGGCTCCACAGCAATTTGGGAGACCGTAGAGCTCCTCAAACTTTGACTTGATCTCTTGTGTTCTGTCAGAATCTGGCCATCTAAGATGGTGCTTGGCGCGTTCCTCAAGCGCCTCGATGAATCTCCAAGTAACCTGGCAGATGTTGGCAGGACGCACAATTTAGGAATCCACAAAATCCAAAAAAAAAATGACAGCGAAACTGTTTAGACCTGAGAAACCGTGGATTGGCCAACACCAAAGGCTGCTCCCACGGAGACCTGAGAATCGCCAGAGGCCAACCTTCTAAGAGCAATAGCGACTTGTTTCTCGACACTAAGAAGCCTTCCCTCGATGTTGATGAGGCCCGAGGGAGGTCTAGAGATAAGATCCTCCCTCACGAGCGAACATATATAGCTAAAGGTCGTCTTAGAAGCCCTAAAGAAGTACTTGAACGCATCCTCTTCGTCCAAGGGGATTGAAACGCCTACAAACAATCCAAAGCAGCATCGGTTCCATCAGATTGGATAATCAGTATAAAGATACGGAGTTGATCAGGAGGAGGAAAATCGAACCTAAGAGAGAAGAGTTTCGCTGCCAGAAAGTATCCCACCAGTCGCAGTCGATAGCCTCAGGATCCAAAGGAACAACGTTGATTCTCTTGTCTTTCTTTGATTTCTTCGCCTTGTCAGGCCTCTTCTTCACCGGAGCCATCGACGACGACGACGTTAAAGGAGGACGGTGAGGGTAAAAAAGGGAATTGCTGGACTCTATAACTTACGAAAGTGGGCTTTTGTTCTGAAGCCCAAACCAATTAGAGGGTTAACGGCGTTGTTTTAATTAGATGGCACAGAATAAAACCTCTTTGTCGGGCCCAGCTATATTCGTATTTGGTAATTTATTTCTTTATTTAATTCATTATAGCCATCTTTAAGAAAAATTAAATTAAAATCTTTTGCTAATTTGCGCTTCACTATAAAATAATTTTAGTGCAAATGAAAAATCGCTCTACTCATTTATACTACTAAAAAAGAAATTTAGAGAGACAGCCAAGTTTTTGAATTATTTTTTTAAAAAAAGGAGAATTTGGTGTTGTTTTGCCGCTCTCCGACGAATCGCCAAACTTGTGCGATCAGGAACTTGGTATTACTAACCCTTTTTTTTTTGTTTGGTTTGATAAAGTTTTGTATTTGATTCTCTCCTCTCATGGAACACGGTGTCGGTACGATGGAAGGTCCAAAGAAAGAGAGAATTTTATACACAAATAATAAAAAAAAAATCAATGACTTGTAATTGTGTTATATGATTACGGGAGCTGCCTGCTTCCCACTTTTAGCTTTTTATGATTACTACTATTTGATCGATAGCAATAATAAATCTCTCGCTCGCTGAAAGCTACTGCTGATTTGTTTACAGTTTTTCATTTGGTGCTTGAGTTGACACTGATTTGATATCCAATTTCTGTAGCAGATTTTTATGTAATTTTCATCTATTTTTTTAATAACTTCTTTTTTTTTGGTTGGTTCTCTTTTCAAATAGTTACTGTTTGTTTGTTTGAAGATTTTGTGGTGAGATTTGAGCAAGTGTGTTCATGGAGCGGTATGAAGTTCTGGAGCAGATTGGGAGAGGGTCCTTTGGTTCTGCTCTTCTTGTAAGACACAAACAAGAACGAAACATGTATTGCTCTTTGCCTCTCTTTCTCTCTCAGCTTTCTCCTCATTCCTGATTCTAATATTGCTTCCCTGTTTCTGCCTTTTACAGCTACGTTTTGAAAAAGATTCGTCTCGCTCGCCGCTCTGACAGGGCTCGCCGATCTGCTCATCAGGAGGTTTCTCTTTCTTTTTTCATACGTTTCATCTCTCAGATTATGAACTTATATATTAAACTTCCATTGATTTTTTTTCAGATGGAGCTCATTTCTACTGTCCGCAATCCATCTGTTGTGGAGTACAAAGATTCATGGGTTGAAAAGGTCCCTTGTTCTTCCCTCATTCTCTCGACACACTTGTTTCTGCTACTCAATCACCTTTCTTCTTTCCAGGATTGCTATGTCTGCATCGTTCTTGGATATTGTGAAGGCGGAGACATGTAAACCGGCCTTTCCCCACTTCAAATCACATAAACTTTTGAAGAAAACTGCCCTCTTATTTTTATTTTGAAATTTTGCAGGACCGAAACCATAAAAAGAGCATGTGGTGTTCCTTTTCCTGAAGAGGTTTGTCTCTGCTCTCTCTCTCTCTCTCTCTCTCTTCATTGTTAAGTCTTTCACTTCTTACCATCTATGGAAACAAAGAACCGTCCAATGCAGAAACTCTGCCAATGGCTTGTTCAACTCCTAATGGCACTCAATTATCTTCACTCCAACCATATTCTTCACCGGGATGTCAAGGTAGAGAGAAATTTAACCTCATAAATTTTGCAGAATTTTGTTCCTTTCATGTCTGAAACATCCAACTCTCATTCACATATCTTTTCAATTTCAGTGTTCTAATATTTTCCTGACAAAAGAGCAAGACATTCGGCTTGGTAGGTTTGTAGATTTACTTGTCTTTTCCTTTTTAAGAGCATTAATGCATCTACACTTCGGCCTCAGGTGACTTTGGCCTCGCTAAGATTCTCACTTCTGATGACCTCACATCCTCTGTAAGTTGTGAACAATGACTCTTGCACTAACTAATCTTGTGTTCTTTTGAGACACGATTATGAACAGTCAGTGTGTTTATAGGTTGTTGGGACTCCTAGTTACATGTGCCCTGAGCTTCTTGCTGACATACCTTACGGATCAAAGTCAGACATTTGGTCTTTGGGTATTAACAATACAATCTTCATTGATATTTTCTTATTACCTACACTTAGTCAGCTTGTGAATAACGTTAGAGACATTTTGGAAAGCAGGATGCTGCATGTATGAAATGGCTGCTCATAAACCCCCATTCAAAGCTTCCGTAAGTGTCCTCACAAGTCTGTTTAAGTTTTTTTTCTTAATCTTGATTTTTGGAACTAACATCCTTGGTGTAAAATGTGAAATATTGATTGCAGGATGTGCAGACATTGATCAGCAAGATACACAAGTTGATAATGGATCCTATTCCTGCCGTGTATTCCGGTTCTTTGTTAGTGTGAAATCATTGTCTCTGTTAACATCAACAGACTCACTGTACCAACCTCTTTACTCGTTTATCTGCATTGTGCAGCCGAGGCCTCATCAAAAGTATGTTAAGGAAGAATCCCGAACTCAGGCCAAGTGTATGTTTCCTACAATGATTATTAAGTTGATTTTTATGGTCATAATTGAGCTAAGCATTGTTGTTGTCACTTGTAGGCTAACGAGCTGCTTAACCATTCTCATCTCCAGCCTTACGTCAGTATGGTTTATCTGAAGCTAGAAAGTCCTAGACGAAGCACTTTTCCACCCCAATGGTCTGAGATCGGAGGTACAGGGAAGGAAAGAAGGCGTTCATTTAGCAACGACAGGAGACTGAATCCGAGTGTCTCAGATACAGAAGCTGGCTCAGTGTCTTCTTCAGGAAAAGCATCTCATTCACCAATGTTCATTGGAAGAAAAAAAGTCTCAGAGGTAACTGTAGGAGTCGTCAGAGAAGAGATTGTTGCTCAAAAGCAGGAGGGAGTAAAGAAGCAATTAGGTTCAGCCAGATCACAGAGAGTGGCTGCTGGCATGCCAAAGAGGCTTGAAACACCGTCAAGCACGCAGCGTACTGTTTCCAAACATGAACTGGTAAGAAGAAGATAAAGGAAAGGTTTTCGAGTTGTAGAGATACAAAACGGGGAGTGATTTCTGTTTTTGCCGTATACAGGTGTCGTCGAATCCTAGAGAGAGGAGGAGGAGAGCATCGCTTCCGTTGGTAGCTTATGAATCGGAAATCACTGCTCGTAGTGGACTAAAATCACCGGACGTTTCAAGATTAGACAAGATCGCTGAATTCCCGGAGGATCTCTTGGAGAAGAATGAGAGCGGCTCAAGAGCAGTAGGTAGGAGGTCTAGTTCGCCACAGGAGAAGGAAAATGGCAAACTTTCGATCACCAAGGACAAGTGTACTAGTGTTGAGACAAGATCATGGTCGCGGGTAAAAGAGAGAAGGTTCGACACGAAGTCGTATGAGCAGCGGGCGGAGGCTCTGGAGGGACTGCTGGAGTTTAGCGCAAGGCTTTTGCAGCAGGAAAGGTACGATGAGCTTGGGGTTCTGATTAAACCCTTCGGAACAGAGAGGGTGTCTCCAAGGGAGACGGCCATCTGGTCTTAAAAAATTTCCGACTTTGGATAGTTCTTTTTCACCTGTTACTTGTAAGGTAAATAAAACGGCGTTAATTTATAATAATTGATTTAATTATCAAAAAGCAGAATGCGTTGCCGACAAAAAAAAAAAAAAAAGCAGCATGCGTTTTGGGCCTTGTTGGGCCACTTAATTGTGAGTGTTTGAAAAATGTGTGGGTCTTAGTAATAATAATCAGTCGAAGCGAAAGTCAAAGGGAAAGCTAAATCGAAAGGGGATGAAGCGAGAAGAAAAAGAAGAAATAGAGATTCTGGAGCCTTATCAAGTCTCCTTCTCGGATCTTCTCTTCTCCTCTCGACAACGTTCTTCTCATTCCATCTCTGCAAATGTCATCCAAGCCCTTGGCCCCTCTGGTCCTGGCCTCCTTTGTATCACCGGCGTTCTCGGCTCCCCCCTTCTCCGCCGTAAACTCCTTCCCATAGCTCGGAAGCTCGCTCTGCTTGATCCCGAAAAGCGTAAATTCATTCTGAAGGTAATCCTCCTTCCTACCTGTATTTTTTTGGGGGAGTGTGCAAGGAACTTTGACCTTAATTGGTTCTTCGTGTTCATCCCCTTACACTGATACTGTCTGTTCAATCACTGTTTCTGGCAAAGGAGCACCACTTGGGAAGCGACGTTCCTCTCAAGAATCCAGAACGAGACGTCTCGTCTTTTGCTATGCAGCTCAATAACGAAATCAGATCTAAATCCTCTTCACAGGGCAACATGTGGTACGAGGAGCCTCGTATTAGCATTGGAGCAAAACCAGGCTTGCAAAAGGTGGATGACGAGTTCGAAGATCTTGGTGATGCATTTAAGGAACTAGGGTTTTGCATGAGGGATTTGGGTTTGTCGATAGCCCGTGTATGCGACAGGGAGATTGGTGGAGGAGGTTTGCTGGAGAAGACTTTACTGGAGTCTTGCACAGCAAAAGCACGTCTCGTCCATTACCACTCCGCTGCAGATAAATCTCTTCTCAGAGGAGCGGAGAGGAGAATCCAATCTGGTAAACAAGTATCAACCAAGAAAGGACTCCGTTATGCAACTGACCATAGAAATGAGACTGGTTTGAGAGGGAGTCACTTCAATCTATGGCAACAGTGGCATTACGATTATGGGATCTTCACTGTTCTCACGGATCCTATGTTTCTATCATCGTATTCCTACCAGGAGTGCACTTGGATGAGCAGTCACTCTTATCTGCAGATCTATCATCCCAGCAAGAACAAGTACTACATGGTGAAGACTCCACAAGACAGTTTTATAGTTCAAATT
This sequence comes from Biscutella laevigata subsp. laevigata, assembly GCA_900406315.1. Lineage (NCBI taxonomy): Eukaryota > Viridiplantae > Streptophyta > Magnoliopsida > Brassicales > Brassicaceae > Biscutella > Biscutella laevigata. The sequence goes on from OVAU01002736.1 coordinate 9,906, forward strand.
GGAGAATCTGCTGATATTTTGTCCAAGGGGAAGTTAAGGTCGACACTTCACTGCGTTTGCAGACCAGAGATGTTGGAGCACATAAGCCGTGAGACATTTGTGGTCTTCTTACAGCCAAATTGGAGCCAAACCTTCTCAAAATATACAATGGAAACAGATGAGCTCCCTCAAGCAGAGATAGAGAAAGTGATTCCACCTCTATCATCTCGGTTAAGGGATGGGATGACTTTTGCGGAGTTTGCTCGGGAAACAACAAAGCAGTACTACGGAGGGAGTGGATTGCAATCTATTAGATAACCCTCTTAGTTCCTAACAATTTGTTCTGTTCGTTGAAGCCCAAGAAGAATGAGCTAAGAAAGTGCTGGTTTTGATTTTGGAGCCAAAACAATGAAAGCTGTTGCATCTCTTCAAACATGCTGTGTCAAACTTACATTTCCTTGTTTGTTTGTTTGTTTCCAAGCGTCACATTAAGACAAAAGTGGTGTGTAATTAAAGTTAAAGCTGACTGCCTCTACACAGATTCATCTAGTTTTTCCAGACTTTAAAAAGCTAACAACAAAATGTGTTGTTTTGATTACAAACCAAATTTCGTAGCAGATGAAAGAATTTTGACACAGCAATTACATAGACTAGTATCAGGGAAGGCATAGAGGCAGAATAAGAAGGAGGAGGTAGAGACAGAATGCTTAACTATCAGCAGCCCTTAACAGAGTGAGCAGAGAAAGGAATAGATTAATGACGTCCAAATAGAGAGATATTGCAGCCCAGATGTACTCATCATACGAGTGTCTCTTGATCAAGTTGTCTGTATCATAAACGATGTATCCACAGAAGATGATTGATGCCAAACAACCATAGATCATCACCGAAATCTTTCCTAAAGGGAAGAGAATCTGGATGAAGGAAAACACCATAAGAACAATGACGGCACCGAACAAGAAGGGACCCAGGAAGTTGAAGTCATGGCCTCTTTTAGCAGCCCAGAATGTGTAGAGAGTGAGGGATATGACCACAACAGACGTCAAAATCACAGACTCCAGAATGACTTTCCCTGTTAAAACATATATGAATGATGTGAGGGAGGCTTAATTCTGGGAATCAAAGATAGTTGATGGATCTTACCGCTTGTGAACGCGCAGGTCAAGCCAACGGCAAAGGCAAGAGAGACGGTGAAAATGGCAAGTAATAGATAGTTGACAGGGTGTTTCTGGTGATAGTAGTATAAGGGACACATAACTGCGCCGCGTAAAATGAGCAAATGAGCAAACCAATAGATAACGGAGAAGAAATACTGAGAGGGCGGAGGGGAATTACCAATCAATGGAGTGAAGATGAGAAGTATGTAGAGAGCGAATCCGAGACCGGTGGTGGTGAAGAAGACAGAAATAGGATGGACCTTCACGACGATGGCGGCGACGGCGACAGTGACGAGGAGCTGAATGGAAATGATGGAGTAGACTTTTCGGATGAAAGACCATCGGAGCTCGGGGCTCTCCATCATCATCGGGTATAGAGGCGTCTGGGCCGACTCCAAATCATGCTTCCCGTAACCTTGGTTCCACATCTTACGCACAGATCTAAACGCCGGCGAGGAGAATGAGAATTGTTCTTCAGATGGATCGCAAAGAGAACCTTCTCCCCAATTGAATTAAGTTGGAGAGGGAGAAGCTTCCCGATACGTCCAGCAGTTGACTACTCAGACCGTTGGGATTTTGACACGTGCACCCAAAAAAAACAAACGCAATAAAGACTCAGACTAAAAATAATAATTCGATAGTAAAAAATTCTTATATATTATTTAGGAATTGTATATACTTCTAAATCACACATCTATACTATTTCATAATTTTATTTTTTTTTAAAATTATGTTTCTTTCGAGCATAATAGTGCATGTTGGTACCTGGATTGTACCAGATCAAGGGCCGGCCCAAGATCAAGAATCGGCCCATCAAAAATATGAGGGAGACAAGTCCATCAACAAAAGAGTTTGAAAGATCCGAAAGAAAGGGACGCGGACCCTCCAGAAGGGAAGCGGGTCATTTCGTACTATAAATAAGGAACAGTGTCATACGAAAAAGAGGAATCCCCGAGCTCGCTAGAGA
>OVAU01002737.1:0-12008 GCA_900406315.1 Biscutella laevigata subsp. laevigata
CATCCTTGTACGGATGTCAATGATCCTGTCACTTGTTTGTTTTATGGATACTGTCCACTTGTTATTATAGAGCAGTGTCAAACCTCCACTCAGTCCAATTGGATCTACTGTGATTAGCTCATCGAAACCAAGGTGTGTCTGGATCTTTTGCACGAAGTCCCTTCCTTGTTTAGTTTCTGCTAAAAACACAAACTCGGGTTATGTTTTTTATACATGTCCCTTAAATGGCCAATGGTATTTCTGGAACCCAGACCTTGACAGTTCCAACTCAAGATTTTAATTCTGTCTTTATTCGTCATTCCTGTCAAAATAACGAATTGATACCACATTCCCTTGTTGATTTTCTATCCCATGTTCCCTTTGATACCATTGAATTCCCTTTTGTCTTTTTCTGATTTTTTCATCCCTATGTAACCACACTGTCTTCATATTTATACCATTTATAAATAATAGGCCAAAATCCTCAAATTCCTCCCTATGTCTGTTATCTATCGTACACCAGTTAATGCATCTTATAAGAGGTAAAATGGGCAATGAGTCAAAGGTTGATATCACCAACTCTACTCTTCCTGTGTGACGAAAAGATAAGGCATCCAAATAAAATTTTATTAAACCAAACTTAACAGAAGCAGACATCGAATTGCATAAAGTAAAAAACAAGAAGCATAAAAGATAAAATATGCGATGGTCTTCTTTCTTCTCTTCCCCTGATAGATCTATTTTCCTGTGGTTCATTTTGGTTTATCTTTAGTTTCTGGTTTGTTTCCTTCTGGCTTCTTCCCTTCAGCCTTTTTCCTTCTCTTTTGCCATTATATGGTCTCACTCTAGCACTACTCCCTTCTTCATCAATTCCTCTATGGCCTTTACCTGCAATCAGTAAAGCATTACGCTTTTTAGCATTCAACCCTGCAACAATCTGCATCATTTTTTTCTTCGCTGCTACTCTTTCTGCTGCCTCCCTTTGCTTTTGCTTCTGCGTTTTTTTCGGAGCCGGATTCGGTGCCGGTCGAGTTCCTTCCTGTTCTTCAGTGTCAACCCCTATTTTCAGATTCTTAGCACTTGCCAAATTTTCTATTTCCTTGACGAGTTCTTGGTCAAGCATTTTTGTATCCTCAAGAGGGTCTGAAGCAATTCCCCTCTGCGTCATTTCCTCCTCCAAAGCAATGATGTCTTGCACTTCTTTGTCAAACTGTTTTAGCTCTTCCTCATCAATATCGGATTCATGGAGCTCTCCCTCCTCTCCATCTGTTAAATCATCATATTCATCTTCCGCCGCTTTTTCTCGCGGTGCTTTCTCCTTTGAATCCTTCAAAGGATCATTAGCTGTCTCCATCGGTTTCGAAGTCTCGTCCTTGGCAAGCTCAACAGCAGGAGTTGCTTCTTTCTTTTCAGCTTTAGGCATCCATTTCTTCGGAATAGCCTCACTAAAAGCTTTGAGCATCATTTGCTCATGCTCAGGGAGTGTTATTATATCCCTTGTTTTCAACGGAGCCTCCACAAACCTCCTGTTGTATTGACTACGGTTTTTATGATCTTCATAAGCTCGGTCCCTTCTCGCATCCTGCATAAAACCCAAGTCTGAGTCTTTGTTGCTTTGTTGATAACCTGTTTTGTATTCACTAGGACGGTGAGAGGATCCCTGTCTCCCTTTGTTCCCCCTGCTGTAAAACTCATGATCAATTGCTTTGCCTTTTTCTTCCTTGGACAGACGCGGTTTTGCACTGTGTCATTCACCTCTATAATCCACCATTTCTTACTTGCATACCCGTGGTTTCCCTTGTCCATTAGTATCTTTCTGGACTGCCCCCTTATAGTTGAGCGCTAGTTTCCCATCACCAGGCTCTGATTCATTCACTGAGACCTTCGGCAGTATAAGTTTCACAATCTCCGGGCAATTATTGATATCATGTGTCATCTTAAAGAATCTTCTGCAAAAACCCACCAGTCTCTCATACTTGAGAGAAATGGGTACCTCAATGTCGTCATCAAATTCAAGAATCATCTCAAGTACTAATGGGGCAAAACCATCCAGCATCACTTGACCCTACCAGAAGCGTCGTCCATCTCCAGTATCTTCCCTAATGCTTCACCCACATCTTCGAAAGTTGTCTGATCCCAGTAGTGTAAAGGCACACCCATGACCNGAGAAATGGGTACCTCAATGTCGTCATCAAATTCAAGAATCATCTCAAGTACTAATGGGGCAAAACCATCCAGCATCACTTGACCCTACCAGAAGCGTCGTCCATCTCCAGTATCTTCCCTAATGCTTCACCCACATCTTCGAAAGTTGTCTGATCCCAGTAGTGTAAAGGCACACCCATGACCTTCACCCAGAAAGGAATTTCAGATGGGTATGTCTTGCTCAGCACCGGTTCCCACCTTACAAGAGACAGCATCCAGAAGTCAAAATTGAAAGGCCTCAATTTCAGAACTTCAAGAATGTCCTCTTCAAGCTGAAATACAAACTGAAATTTTCCCTCTCTCAGATCTAATCCCTCAACTTTGTCTACCATCTTCCAGATCCTAGGTAACCAATACAAGAGATTACTCATATCCTATTTGCTTGGATTCATACACCGCCTAATCAGTGTCTTAGAGCGTCCCTCGATCAAAGTTGTAGTGTCAAACTTTCGGATCTTGATTTTGGCAACTCCTCTTGCATCTTTCTTCTCTAACAGATTCCCTTGTGTCATCTTGTGTTTGCTAACGTTTATTGGTGTGTTTCTCTTTGTTCTGTAAAAGCTGTTTAGAACCCAGTACAGATAAGAGATGAAAGCGTAGATAAAAACCTTAAGCCCTAAGTTCCTTTTATATTGAATATCGTGGTTCGCTAAACTACGGCAAGGGTTCCAGGAAAGGAGACTTACCTTTATCGGCAAATTGACGAGAGGAGAGAATTTGTGTGAATTATCTGATCCCTTCATATCTCCCTTTCTCACCCTCCAAATTCTCTCAGTCGATATTTTGTTCCCTTTTTGGCCATATTCGATAGATCTGATTCTATCGAGTTGTGATTACCCAAAATCCTACCGTTGTCCGCTTCGCAATCAATTGCAGATATACTCAATCTTCCCGATCCGATCAATCCCTGAGATCCACATCTTATCGCCCCTCCTTTGTTGTTTTCCCAAATCTCGTATTTACAGATCCCTTCCCATTTAATCATATGTATCTTCTTTTGATCTTGCATGACCTCCGATTGAGATCCGAGATCTTCGAATCGTAAACAATCTCCACAATCTCCGTCGCATCCGAGATCGCTATCGCCGCCCTCCACGTCGTTCCCCCTTCTTTCTTTGTTGGGTAATTTTTATAGAACATTTTCGTTTATCAGAAATTTTGTAATATATTTTATTAAAATATATTTCATCTACTATATTATAATGAATTATTTTATTTAATAATTAGAAAAATATTTTGTTATAATAATATTACTTCTCTACTTATAAAAAATAAAATAAAAATTTAGTAATTCTCTAAATTTTCTAAACAGCCGTACAATTATTTTTTATCCGATTATTATCTAAATAGTATATATCCTAAATTACTGTTTAATTATTTACTCTTGAATACCTATCTAAATTATGTATAATGTTGTTTCTAAAACCTAAACTCTATATACTACTGTTTCTAAAACTTAAATTCTATATATTACAGTTTCTAAAACCCAAGTATTAAAACTCAAATTTAAAAGATAAGTAAAAAAATTACTTTTTCTAGAGAGAAGGGAGAAAATTGTAGAGAGATAGTGGTTAAGTGGATGCCTCTCCAAAAGGTGATTTTCAGCAAAAGCTTGAGGATTTCCGGCAAAAAGTGTAGAGCGGCGGAGTCCATCATCATTGACGACTAGTTCAACCTCATGCACCGCGAGCCTCTTCTACCTTTGGGTGGTTGCCTTAGGTCTGTCACCGGCGGAGAACCCTTTATAGACCTACTCATCGGTGGTGGAGCGCGCAACTTGTTTTCTCTCTCCAGTGGCCGAAGCCTTCCATCTCAGCCATCGCCTTGGTCTCGTTCGCGGATTCGTGGCGACGATGCTCTCTGCTTTCGTCGGAGCTTCCTCTCCGGTTCGGTCCTCTGATTAGGTGTTAGGCTTCAGGTTTCAACGTCCTTTACATCTATGCACCGTTGGCTCTTTCGGTTGGGGCTCAGTCCGTTGAAGACGTCGGTGGAGGCCATAGATCGACGACAATCGGTGGTGGTGGCGGCGACGATATGCCCAAGGTAAGGAAGCTAGAGTTTTGTTTTTTGTGCCAGACCTTTATGTCATAGGCTTGATTATGAGCTTGTATAAATGATCCATTTGGTGTGGACTATTTATATTTTAATGAATTTTTTTTTAAAAAAAAATAGTGGTTAAGTGGCGAATGAAATGGAAAGGTTGTGTTTATGTAGGGGTATATGAATATGATTGGTGATGTAGTAGTGATAATCGATGCTAACATCTATTTAAACCCTAAATTCTAAATCACAAACGTAAACACTTATGTGTATTGACATATATAATTGGACTTAAGATCGTAGCGTTTTTCAAAATAATTGAATGCATCAAACTGAAAAGGAATCAAATATCCAAATGTTATGGACAAATGACAACTAAGACCAAAGCAGCCAGTAATGAAGTCATGGTAATAGAAAAAAAAAGTAATTATTGGCAAGGAATAAAAATTAATGGAGTCCACAACATAAGAAATTATTCAAAGTATTCTCATCACAATCTCTCTGTCTCTCTCTATCACTTTATTTCTCTCTAAAGTAACCAAATTTCTTTATTCTTCCTTCTTCATCTCTCTTAAGATTAAAGCTTACGAAAGAGAGAAAGTGATGAGCTCCTCAATTATGAAAGCTCTTCAGATTCGTAAACCCACTTCTCTCCCCGTCTCTTCCGTCGTCGATGAGCAGCCGGGTCTTCTCCGCCGTCGTCTCTCATCTCTCTCCCTCAACCTTTCCCGTAACCAACCTTCTACTGACGATGCCGGTAACTTCCCTAGATCCAAATCGGTTTCCGCCATGGGAGAAGGAGGAAGTTCCATGAAAGAATGGTGGGAATGGAGTTGGTCTTTGATTCTCTTAAAGAAACTACCATTCTTTTTCAAAGATCTTGACTACAAATCATCATTTGGGAATCAACAGAGAGGCGGCTTTGCTGACGTCTTCTTCAATCTCCGATCTGAGATCCGCCGTCTCCTCCGTCCTTCCTCCGACTCTCTTCCTCTCTCCTGCAGAAACGGACAACGTCGTTGAGGTGCCAGTCTTGCTCGTATTTACTTTTATTATTATTCTTATAAGAAGAAAAAAATGAAAACCATCTCTTTTTTATTACATGTATGTATTATATAACGTTTGAAGTTTATTTATACGATTCCTAGATGAAACTTCATTCATTTTAATCTCCTTTTTTTTTTTTTTGTAAAATCTATTATTATTTCAATGTTTGTAGAAGTTATGAACGATTTAATCTCAAACAGAAACCACTATTTCCAATTTTAATGTAATAGATGGAAGAACTTAATTACAGAATACAAGTCAAATTAAGAAAACAATTTGGAGATCTAAATTGAAAGCGAAAATATTAGAGTTATATGAGAGTTTCACAATTCTGTTTTTAGTTCTATTGTTTTTTGTCTTTGTGTGAAAATTGGTAGCTCCGAAACGTCAGCCACACTTAAGCTGGCCATTAACTTCTTTTTTTGGTCGGTGGGGACATGAATAATCGCATAGTTGTCACATTATTATTATTTAAACTAAAGGTTTAGAATAAATACAAACTTTATTCCTTTACTAAATTGAAAATAAACACCCATATTACAAACTCAATCTAGATGTTCAAACTCTACTAATTTATCAAATCTTAATAAAGCCAGGGACTGACTTGGAAACCACCCTTTAGTGTATAACCAAAACTAAAGGCATTAGTGGTCAACAAAACTCGGCACATCAGGTCATCAGTCCCCTTCGATCACGGTTAAATTTTGGTTCTTTCGATTTCCAATTACAAGATTTTAATATTAAGGAACCATTTGAGTATCTCAGATTCCCTTTTCTGAATTTGGTTCTGTTTCTGTTCGAATGTCAACTATTTTAGAATTGAAAATTTTCTAGATTCAGTTTGAATCGATTACATTTTATTGCAAGTATTTTGTTGTCATCTAAACTATCCTTATCCTTATGTAAACTACCCAAAAATATATTTGAAAAAAAAATCGAAACAGTTGGTTTTTGGATCACAAAGTCACCTTGGTAACCAATTAACCTTGTTACAAAGGATATTTAAATACAACTAAATACAAATATAGATAAACCTAAAAATTTTATACCATATTTTCCAAGATAAATTTTAAAAATAACAATAATTCGAGATTATAGTAATATCCAAGATAAATCTAACAATAAAACATAAAAATCATGATATATGAGATGCACAATATTTTTTCTTATAAAAAAGTAACTTTATGTCCTACGTGTTTTTTGACTTGCTTACAACCATTTTATTGAGTCAATAACGGTGTTTTGGAGTCTTTTGACTTTGTTTTGGGTTTTTACAGGCTTAGTTGACATATGAAGAAAGAAAGCTTTATGGCGAGATTTAGAGAAGATTAGAAAAATTTTCAATCCGACAAGCTTCAGATCAATCGATCCATCCTTCGACAAGACCAATTGATCGATCCATAATTTTCGGGATCGACTTCAGCGAAGGAGCCATGGATTGATCGATCGATCCCAAGATTCGATTTCCAAACTTCTTTGCAAAGTAGGCCTAAGCCTAATAGGGACCAAACCTTATCCTGAGATGAATAAAAACACTAGAGAGTCGCATTTTAGGGTTTTTACCTTTGATTTTACAGTTTTTAGAGAGTTTTGAGAGAGACGATTCAGAACCAAATCATTGTATTTTCGAGTTCAAACCCTTTTGGAGTATATATTCAATCTATTTATGCTTTCAATCAATTTGCCTTGTTTGATTTCCATTATCATGTTTGAGTAGTTTCTTTTATCTAGTTTAGTATTTTCAGTGGAAGAATTAAGATTCATGCTTAATTAGGGTTGTTTAGTAAAGGAATGACTATTAGATTATTCGCCAAGTGACAGAAACAATTTTCTTATTTACTCTGACATTATATGTTTGGATGTAGACTTGATTAATGCGACAAAAGCGAGTGTTATATAGTTTGAATTGCATTAGGAGAGCAATGTTTACAATTGATAATAATAGTCTAATCAATTGGGTCTTGTGAACATTTCAGATTTTATTCATCACTAGATTTGTATCCGCGTTATATGCGGAGTGATGTATTTTTAATTATAATGTTACGTTATTTTTTATATATAGAAACTATATTTTAAAAATTAAATGTGTGATTAATAAATAATAATAATGATTTTTCTGTAAATTTGTTTAATTTTATAATGTTTAACTTTGAATATAATAATACTATTAGTTATATATTGAATTCGAACAATTATTTGACATGTTGATTAACCCGTTTGACCATTGCATTGAAGATAAAATTTTAAATGATTTTCTAATAAAAATGGTTTAAAAAGATTGTTCTATCTAAAAATAAATAAATTCAAATATTAATATAATTTGATTTACTGTTATATTTATATGTACAAAATTTTGTAAAAAGAAAATCTCGAATTATAGTATTATACTTTTCTTGGAAAAAATTCCAAAACTTTATATATATAATGGTTAATAAGATAATCATTATTGTATTCTGTTTTTGTTAGATTTTTATTTTTTGTCTTCTTGTTAGATTTAAATATATCTTGGAAAATTGTATTTTTGGAAAACTTTCGAAATATATATGAATTTATATACTTTTTGAAATATTAAAATATTATTGTATTTGTTTTTAGGTTTATCTAGAGAAAATTTTAGATAATTGTTTTGTATTTATCTCTATTTAAATATTATCTAGAGAGAAAAATTAGATATCTTGTTGAAAATGATAAATCCCATATTATATAATTTTATTTTTAAAATTTTCTTAAAATTCGTTTTAAAATTAAAAATAATTAAATTTTTCGTTTTTAATAATATTTTTCTTGTGAGAAAATATTTAATTCTCAATTAAATTATATATATATTTCCAGTTTTACCCTTATTGAAAACTAGGTATGTAAACCGCGCGTTCCGCGCGGTATGGGAAAATCAAAATTAATTAACATATTAAAACATAATCTTTAACATGTATATTGATATATTTTAAAAGAACAACAATACTTAATATATGTTATTGCACAAATTTGCACAATTCACTAATAAACTATACACTTAAATTACAAGTTAATACATTAAATAATTTAGTTGAATCTAAAACAATTTATCAATTTTGAGGCAATTGATATAAAACACAAAACAAAATAAAAACTTTAATTATCATGTTGTAATTAAAAAGGTTCTTACTAATTTGTTATAACTTATAATATAATAGAAAGTTAATCAAAGCATACAGTATTATATCAATACTGTCAATCATTTTTTGGACTATTAGTATTAAAAAATACCTGAAAGATCATATGCTGTACGAATAAGACAATTAAGAATTTCACATGAATCACCATCGCTAACTCCTTTACCGAGTAAAAACTGAAACAACCGATCTCTTGGCCATGACACAATAGCAAAGATAAAATCGTTGCATCTGAAACAAAACGTCTTCACTGTAGGATATGTCGTGAAATTATGTAAAATCTTCATCTTAACAAACACAAACCCTCCATATCCAACATCAACCGAATAGCGCGGGAATATATTGAATGTGGTAACTATATTCTCCATGTGAACCCTGCAACAAATTTGAAACAAAAACTATAACTCTCAAAGTTAACGCATCATTAATCGTAAACGTAGTAAACTCAAACAAAACGGTCGTGACACTTACGTAGTTTGATGTGAGTTTAAAGAATTCGAAGAAGATGTTGTTAAATAGAAATGTTCTCGAGGCTGTGGCAAATATAATCTATTTATACACATCGTAAATGCGCGAAAGATTTTTACGAATCGGTTCGAGTGAAGAGTGACTAAATATGGTTCTAACTGCTTTGCAACTACCTTAAATAACCGTTGAATATTAATTGTATATCAGAATTGATAAATAACAGATATATGCATAACTTACTCTTCTCTAAATCATCAACGAAGATCCTTAAAATAATTTGCATGCGCATGATGTTATTAGATATATACCTATGATGTTACTAAAATAGATTTAAAGTTTGTAAACGCATAAGATCATGTAGACTATAGACTTATTAATAATTTTGTTCCTATAATTTTGTATGAAAACTGTTACACTATATTATGACAGTACTCAAAATCAAGGATATAAATTTTAAAACTACTGTTACACGAATATTTATCGTAAAACTTCATATCATTCTAATAACTAACTAAAATTAATAACTCAAAATTTGTATTGATACGTAGTATACTTATGATTATTACAGTTTAATATATCTAATATTATTGGGTATATAAAAAACCTAAATTTTCCAACCGTGCTGTGTATAATTACATTCTCAAAACTAATACATTGGCTTTAAGATTCGGGGTAAACTACATTGCTATAAAATTATTTTAGAATTTATTTTAAAATAATTAAAAGAGTTTGAAAGAATCACACATAGTAGACTAATAATAATTAATAAGAGCAACTTATATCACCATATATCTAACATAATCTTTTTAATATAAGAGAATGTTTATATAAAAAACATTCAGGGCAAATTCATGCCTTGTGATTAAGACGACACAAAGGCCAAGGACAAACCCAAGTATCTTGGAAATTCCCGTGCCTGTCATGAGCGAAACTTAATACTGTTTGCTCGATTTCTTGAGCTTTAGTGTTTAAGTCTTCGATAGTAAATCTCCATGTTGAAAGTTTATTGTCAAGTATTAACATACTTTTTAATGGGTTATCGATGCAAGTAAATATGAGTGCAATTGATATAGTTGCCCTTACATCCCTTGAACGTTCAAGTAGAGATAGTCCATACTCAATTTCACCATAATCACATACATTTTTTAATCCATAGATATATAAGGCTTGAGAATTGTTTTCATTAACACAATCCATGAAAAACGTGGACTTTTCACACAAATCGGGATTTCGAATGAAAGATATAAGATCAACGTTGACTTTAAAGTAGGCATCATGAATTATTCTTGGATTTTTATTAGTTATCAGACATTCATAAGTTAACTCCGATTGATACAAATTAGGATCAAAATTGGACGATAATACATCATGAGTATTGGGTACGGTACATGAATTTAAGTTGTCTTCAACTGATGTAGACGTAACACTATAGAAAGAAATCAATAATTTAAATAAACAAATTGTTAGATATAAATATATTCACTTATGAAAATATATTTTAGAAAAGAATCCAACCTTGACGATGTTAAAGTTTTTTGAAGCATATCCATCCTTTTTGACCGCTTTAATCTTTTATTTCGTTTGTGTGAACAATTCCTACACCAACCGAGGACAATAAAATCTTTGTCCGAACAATGAATATATACGGGTAATATCTATTTATAAACAAAATAAACAACAAATGTAACGACTCCATCGAAAGACAACGATTGGGATTACACACCCCTTTAAAAATATGATTTACGATAATAAGACGAAATAGTTCAAATAAATAGGTTAGTACGCTATAATTTTGTAATATTACATTCCGAATACATAAGTTTTCGTCGATCACAGTTACAATCTATTCATTATAAAATTTAAATGATGTCTTTATTTTATGATTGTTACATATATTAAGTGAAGTGTATGTATTATTTGAGCAAAAGTATATTTCGAACTTACACGTTTGATTGTGTAGTAATGAACTTACACTTTATATATATATATAGCATCCGGTAATATATAATTTGAAAGTAGTTCATCAAGTTATTTCTAATCTATTTATATATCACAATATAAGATATCATTATTATATATTTAGTTATATATTAGCAATTAGTATTTGGTGGCCTAACATGTAGACTCTCTTAAATATCACCTAATAATAACAATAACAAACATTATTTATTCAAACATTTACATAAATTTCACATTTAATAACTTTATTAAATCATTACTTTACTGTATTTGTATATACAAGCAATGTTAATGTATACTAAATCCGTTTTTAAATATTTTAATGTATCGTGATAATAATAATAAATTTGCTATTATGGACCTTGATATTTGTTCATTTACTTAGTCAAAAATGATATTACACAAGAAGTTGTAGTTAGCGGCGGGTATGTTTTCCAACTGAAAGTGATCATTGTAATATAAGTGATTGTATTTGTTTTCAATGATTATAAAAGCTTTTTATTAAATTTTGTATATTACATTGAGTTACGACCATTTTTGTGTATTGTGCACGTGATGTCTAATGGATGCAAGAAATTATTTTCACATGCATTAGAACGTTTACATGCGCAAATGATTTTCGACGTGCATCCATGCAACGAATTTTAATACGATCAACAACACGTTCACGGAAAACAAGTGTGAAAAATGTTACTGTATGTATAAAAATGATTCACGGAGATGGTTAAACCGAATCGCAGACTACGTTAATGTTAATGATTATCCATCCGTTAATCTCAATTCGATATCACGCGTAAGCGAGGAACAGATTTAAAGAATTAAGATGTAGGACCGCGATTTATAGGATTGAGAAAAATATTGGAATAAGAAGAAAGTATTAAGGAACGAACTTACTTCCTTGGCATACGGAGTCGTGATAAATCACTTTCCTTAATTATTTAATTCGCTGTAGTGTGACAGTGTCGATCGATTTAAGAATCCCAGGATACAACCGTAACTTCTTCAACATGTAACACTCAATGTTGAAGTCTAACGAACGTTAGTTCTACGTAAACTTTCGAAAAACGGAAAGCGGGGTTTTGTTGTGGGTGTTTTTGGTCCGAAAACCGATGAGAATAATGGCCTAGAGGCCTTGGTATTTATTACCAACAAAGAGAG
>OVAU01002738.1:0-12006 GCA_900406315.1 Biscutella laevigata subsp. laevigata
ATTTGTTTTAAATAAAAAATACTAATAAAGTTAAACATATTGATAATAGGTTAAAGTAAGACTAAATTCAACATAGTATCCTGCAATAAACTTAGTGTAATTTGTGTAAAGATTATTATATTCTGATTTAATTTTAAATAAAAAATATTTTAACATAATAATTTTTGTATTGTCTTGAAATTTTAGTGGCCATTATTTATTATTTTACCTATATTAAATCAAATCTATTATCTAATATTAGTTTATAACAATATTTAACTAATTAAATATTACTTAATTCATTATCTATTATCTAATATTAGTTTATAACAATATTTAACTAATTAAATATTACTTAATTCATTATATAAATTTTCATATCAAGTCATGAATTATGTATAATTAAAATTTATATATTATTACATTTATATTATAAAATACAAATTGTTAGTGTTAGTTACAAAAATAAAAATCAACACGCGCAAAAGAGCGGATATAACTCTAGTACAGATTTAAAATATAAGATTGAGGTAATATCCAAAAAGTTGAGTCGGTGAAAATCTAAACTTCTTCATAAATTAAATCAATTGATGTAATCCTTGAATCGACTAATTCAACAAACAACAAATAAAATATAACCACAAACTAAAACTCAAGCTCTTAAACCAATTAACAAACATCTAATGAAATCAATTCTAGTATTTGAGTCTCAAATCGCCACTCCTCTCAAGAACCAGGAAAGCTAGTTAAATCACGAGAAACATCATATGTATGCTCTAACAACAGTAACACAATCTTCTAACCTTCAAACTTCAGCTTCATAAATAATCACACTTCGACTTGTACCTAAAATAGCTGAATATCATGTGAAAACCAATTGAGAAAAAGGGAACACCAAGATAATGGGAGAAACCAAATACGGAAAAATCCTTGAGACAAATTGAGCAAAAGAACAAACGGGTTTCAACCAATACAATAAACGATATAAATCCAGAAAAATCGTTCATAAAGAACAGTCTTATACGAAGGAGACCCTAGAAGATAGCCACTTCTACATTGAAATCAAAATTTGTTCTGACCCAATACCAACCTAAAGATCTCTACGAGTGAGTAAACTTCACAGACATACACAACAACCAAAACACTACATCAAAACAACCCAAGAAAAAACGAGGAAAATAGAAACAACTAGACTACTACTCACTAGCCGCTCGAGCCCTTGAATCTTCTGGCGCCAAGGAACATAACCCAAGAAACTCGAAAAATGAGTTATCAAGAAGTCTGGAGAGAGAAGGTTAAATTGGTTCAGACTATTGTTGAACTCAACCACACCGACGACCAGTGGCGGAGGGAAGAAGGGGAGAGGGGGTCCACTGACCCATGTGAAAAAAAAAAATTAACCAATTTAAAGCTATTTTTGTAAATAAATCAAGTTAATTAGGCAAATTTTGGTACAATGACCCTCCTAAAAAAATTATTTGAATTTTGACCCCCTCATTTTGTTTTCTAGCTTTGTCACTGTCGACGACGACCAAACAAGCCCACGAAAAATCATATCGATTGCATCACTGTAAATACCAGCCAAAACCGTCCTCCTCATCGATCCAACATATCAGAATCACAATACGTCGGAGAATGCATCACAATCCCACCAACCACTACAAAGACCGTAAAAAACCCTACAACAATCGAGATCAGAAAGCCAGACCCCGCCAAAACACCACCAACCCAAGGTCTAGAAGAGATAAATCATTTTTTTTTCTTTCGAGAACAACTCCTTTTTATTAATATCAAAGGTTTGCGGACCATAAAGGGGGAGCACTTTCCGTTTTACAATGCACAAGAAATATAACTAAATCTATACAACAGGTTGGAGTCGAATTGAAGATATGAAGATCGAAGAGGTGTCAGGCAACAACACAGAACACGGTCTCTGCGATTGATGCTCGACTAGGTAAATCATTTTGTGATACCACAAATCTACTTTACATAAACATTTCTCGAGAAATGTTATATTAACATATAACAATTCCCCAAAAGTCCAAAGATTTTAACCCACGACAAAAAAGAACACATACGATTATAAATAAAATTATAAATAAAAAAACCTAAAGGGAGTAACTTTCTTTATATTCTCCCCCACTTGGTTGCGAGAGAGAGATAAAGGTCGAGAAGGTCTTTTCCTCTCCTCCATCTTCATCGTTTCGTTTCGTCTCTCTCTCAGGATGCTCATCAGAAATGATGTCCTTTTTGTTTCCTTGATGTGTTTTCTCTTCTAATCTCCGGTGTGAGGGAGAGAAGACAAATCTAAGATAGAGATAAAAGGATTTTTAGATAGCCAAGAGGATCTAAAAAGCTTTCTATGGCCACCATGACCGACAAGGAAGCTATGGTGGATCCTTTTTTGGTCGAGGCTCTCCAGAACCCTCGTCATCGTCTCACCAGTTAGTCTATTTCTCTCATACCCATGATTCGGTTTTACTTTACGTATCTTCGGTTGATCTGATTTTGGTCTTATCATTTCGCGCTAGTTTTCTAGGGTTTCATAGAATTTAGAAATTACGAGTTTTCTAATCCTTTATGTTAGGGGGATTTCGTTCAATTTTCCTGGTTTATGTTTTGGTGATTATAGTTTGGATTTCTTGCTTGACGATTAGATCCATGACCTCTAATAATCCTAGTGAATCCTCCTCTATCAGAATCACTTAGACTTTAGCTTACTCAGAATCCTCATGATTGCGTTTGTTTCACCAGAACGTTTAAGCTTCAGTAATCACTCTGATTTTCATCACCATCCGTCTAATCTTGTCCCTTCTAAGCTCAGTTAAAGCATCTTGTCCTCAAGTTCAACATTTTAATTTTGTGTTTAAAGTTCAATTTCTGTATCTTGAAAGATTCTCTTCGAATGTGTTGTTTGATGGATGATAAAAAAAAAGTTGCATTTTTTGTTTTGTGTTGGTGTGTTTTAGTTTTACGTATGGAGCTGGATATACAGAAGTTCTTTCAAAACCCTGAGCAGCTTCAGTTTGAATTCCGACCTTTTCCAACATCATACCTGCGTCTTGCTGCACATCGAGTTGCTCAGCATTATGGACTAGTAACCATGGCTTTGGACAATGGCAATGGTGCTGTAGATGGATCCGATAACAGAATCCTTGTAACTAAAACAGTGGAAAGTAGATTTCCTACTGTCTGCTTATCCGAAATTCCTGTTAAGCAACCCGAAAATGGAAGACCCGAGGGTTTCAAAATTGCAATCAAGCCTAGGCCCAAAAGAGGATCTGGTTCTGGAAGTAGTGGATCTGGAGTACAACAGAATCTTTTGAGAAGTGTTGAAGAAAGAAAAGAAGAGTATGATAAAGCGCGGGCTCGAATCTTTAACAGCCCTAGCAGTTCCGACTCTGAAGATTCTTCATCACTAAGAGCTCCTCCTTCTCTTGAAGGACAACAGACATGTACAAACCTAAATGAGACGGAAGTGGCAGTTAATAATAATCTAGTCGATGCAGAGAGGAATACTGGACGGACTTCTCGAGTAGCCATCATCAGAGATAGAGAGAAAGATCGGTATGATCCAGATTATGACCGGAGCTACGATAGGTATGTCGTGGATCCCGCCTACAGGTAAACCTTTCAATCTCTTTAACCGTCACGTTTGAGAAAACCTATAAGGTGTGTTTTGTTTATGCGGTAATGTTTGTAGGTACGTAAGGGTTATGCCATCTGGACAAGGCTTCAATCCATTACCTATCCACATTCCATTTCACGACGGTGTTTTCCCACAGATGCCAAGAGTTCATCAACCTAATCTAAACTATGGACATCCACTAAACCCGGGTTTTAGTCCCTTTACGAATCACCCGGCTGCTTATACACCATGGCCAAACTCACCAGCTATGAACTATGCACAGTCTTTGAATGGTCCAGACACAAATCTTTTCAGGTTTGCTCATATTTACTTGACTGTTGTCTACTTTGGCAATCTGATTGTCCCTCAAATGTAAAGCTAGAGTCTTATTTTGATTTCAGGCATCCTTCCGCAAGCAATCCCTGAAGGAAATTAGTGTTTGAGTAACTTTTCAATGTCTGTATGAAAAAGCGGATTCTATAGATATATTAGCCTCTTTAGGAACGAGCTCTGTGTTCTGTTCCCAACATTGGCTGTTTCTCATTTATATAACAAGACATCTACTCTTTTCTTATATTATCATTATCGAACTTTGCATAAACCCTAAACGTTACATAAACCAATCTTTGATGATGGCATTTCCTTTTCTTCCTAAACCAAACTTTTAAATGGAAAATGGCAATTTGATTCTTGAATGAGATATTTTAATGGAAAGATTCTTCTTCTTCTGTTTCTTATGTAGAATGTTAGCTTTTGATTGTTTTCGTTTAGGACAAATAAGTATGAGGTGGTTAAGAGTTGAAGTGTCCTTTTCTAACTTTGGAGAGACGAAGACAAATCTTTTCCTAATATTCCTAAACGAATAACTCGAGAACTCTTTTGACTTATGGTCTTAAACCATTGAATTTTAAGATTGGATTAGACTTACGGGAAAAAAAAAACCCAAATCAAGTAGTAAAAGATAATTCTCCTATGAGTTTGAAAAATATGGAATTTCTATATTTTCTATGCATATTTAGTTATATAATTTCTACTATAAACTTATTTTATTTTCTTTTGTTTATAATGAAATCATGTGGGAATTATTATAATAAAATAAATGAGGAAGATGCACAATCTTCATGTGAATAACCGTAAAAGAGATTTGATATGACAAATTGAATAAAATTTATATATATTTTGAAGGAAATTAGATAAATGAAAAGATGGGGTCTGACTTGGTGATCAAGACATGCCAGCTATGAACCCACCACCATTGGCTTTAAATCATTCTAATCTAAAAATAGTTCTTTATTGGGTTTGGTCCCTCCAATGATTCCATACACATTATTTGCAATATTCAGAGGTTTATAATTGGGTAGTCAATAAATTGGGTATGATTTAAGGTAAGTGATATAGCATCTTATTCTGATTCCCATTGTCTCTATGGTCTTCGAGTCATTTCTACATTTTACTATTATTGGTCAATCACATTTATATCTTTCTCCAAGAACACATTTTAATCGATGCTACAAACAACTCAGCTTTAAGAACCAATCTAAAACAAAGACCAGAACACTGGAAACAAAAAACATTTTGAAGTAAGCTTCTTTATATCGTACGAATGTACAAAAGTAAACTCATCTTTACATGAATCATCATAAAGAAGTTAAGGAGCTCATGACCTTGAAGAGCTTCAGACACACAACTGGTTTCATACAGTGAATCAAATCAATGTTCTTGAAAACTGCAGATAACAGATTACGAACTTCAAATTAGAATCAACACGATAAGATATCTGAGCTAGTAATATGGTTGTACATAGACAAAGAGCCAAGAATCAGAATCATGAAGCTATAATCACCAGATGATTTTGATTTAATCGTCTCGAGTTGGGAATAGAGTCAAGACTGTTCTTCCAACATTAGCGTTTGCAGATTCCAAATCCTCATTGTAATTACCAACAGGACTGTGTAATGATGGTGTTGACATTCTGTGAAGTTGTTGTTGTTGAGTTTGCCTCGCCAAGAACGACGGATCGAATTTCCCATTCGTTGTCGGTGGACTGAATTGACCGTTTGTTGGAGAACCAAAATGAGCTGCGGCTATTTGACGGTGGAATTGAGGTGGTTGCAGATGAGGATTAGCAGCTACAGCAGCAGCAGCGGCGGCCATTTGTTGCTGCTGTTGAAGTGTTGCAATTGGAACAAAAGAAGGCATGAAATGATCTGAGCTTGGAACTCGATTCGGATGAAGAAAATGTGCAGGAACTGGAGAGCTAGCAAAGAGACGATCTGTAGCTGGATCTGATCCAGCTCCACCACCAGAAGACAAACCTTGCATTCTCTTAAGATAAAGTCTATACTTCTGCAAATGACTCGCAACGTTTTCTCTAGTTAACCCATCAACACTCATAAGCTGCATAATCGTTTTAGGAACAGCGTTTTTAATCCCAAGATGCGCAACCGCATCTACAAAACGCTTATGTAGCTGCGGTGTCCAAACGAGTCGCGGACGTTTAAGAGTTCTTGCTGGTTCATCTCCACCAGCTCCAGAGCCTAGATCTGCTGAATCCGCTGCGAATTCGGCTGAGGAATTAGCTTGAGAAGATGTAAGTTGAAGCTGAGATGGAGTCTGTGGTGTGGTTTGATGATGAGGCTGAATTGAGTTTCCGTTAGGGCTTCGGATATCGAAAGCGAGTGCTAGATCGGGAGAGATTAGAGATTGTGATAACGGCATAAGCTCTTCTGGTGAAGGAAGCTCTTCTTCCCATCTAGCGAACCAATCGGAATCTTCTTCTCTCATTATAGTTCAAACAGTGAAAAGCTGAAAGAAAGTTTGTTGATTTCACAAAACCCAGAAAGAGATTCAACGAAATCAAATTTCGATCTACATAAGAAACTAAAAGGACAAAAACTTTCCCGGAAAAAAGCTACAAACAGAGGAAATCAAAGAGAAAAAATGAGTACAGATATTTTTTTTCACAATCTGGCTTGAAGAAGAAGAGAAAGAGAAAGAGAAAGAGAAGGAATCTGAGAAGTAGATGATGATTGAGAAAGATGGAGAGAAGTTCGAGGTGGATCTTCTTTCTTAGCTTTGTGTAATCTCAGCTTTTTCAATCTGATGAGAGTACTTACCAAATCTACAATAACTTCATTTATTTCACTTCTCTGTATTTTCAAAAATATTATTATTACATTGATTTTCTTGGAGATTCAATCATATCTAGACAAACTTTGGCGCGTGGACACCACTTTAGTCTCGATGAAGTGACACATGATTCGTTGATTTTTTTTTGTTAACTAGATAAATTTTACTCATAAAGATAATTGGATCTAATAAATTTTACTCATAAAGATAATTAGAATGAGACATTGAGAAGATAAAGGAGAAGACTTAGGAAACTAATTTACAAAATCTTTCATAATTAATAACATTGAAAGCATATCATTACCACTCTTTTAGCAATAAAAACGTGTATACTTGGTTTACATATTTCTATTAAGTTTTCTTTTTTTAGTATAAAAACTATATCATATATACTCACAACATTTTAAAAATACGTGATATTGTTAGTATGTCATTGTCAATAAAATAGTCTATGTATTTGGAAAATTTTGAAGGCCCAAGCAGAACATTCAACTACTTCAATTTTATCAATAATTCAATCTGATTAACCTAAATCATGAACGCTAAGGCCTAATACCTTGCATGTTCTTACTCATAGACAACAACATATGAAGCTCGCAAAAAAATTGCAACCTGAAATGGTGCTAGCAATTTAGCATGATAATATGATGAATCAATAGAAGGAACATAATTATCTTCTTCCTCTCGTTGCGTCTCGGGTTAGATCATTAATTCATTGGGCTTATATTGATCATCTAAGAGTGTTTCTTCTCGGTGCTCATGTCTACTGATGCAGCCCAAGTGTCTTTATGATGGTACGGGTCTCAATTCTAGTTGTTTTATGGCTTACGGTCTATGGTTTTTACTTGTAT
This sequence comes from Biscutella laevigata subsp. laevigata, assembly GCA_900406315.1. NCBI lineage: Eukaryota > Viridiplantae > Streptophyta > Magnoliopsida > Brassicales > Brassicaceae > Biscutella > Biscutella laevigata. The sequence goes on from OVAU01002738.1 coordinate 7,588, forward strand.
ACTTCTCCTTGATTCATATACCTTATTGTTCTATCACTGATTAGAGACGAATGAGTTACATGAACCGATCTGAATGAGTGTATTATCTTGAACAAAAATGGTCCAGTTTTGGCCAAAAACTGTAAGAAATATCAACCGGTCTGCCTGGGACACAGGGGCATATCTGCAAGGTATAAAACAACATCATTCCAAAGCCCACGACGTAGCACAATCAAATTCCAGAGTATTCGGTTTTGGTTTTGTGACAGAGAGATTCTCTTTTGTACACTAGACACATAAACACAATTCAGTCTGTATATTTAATTGTAAGTGTGAAAAGTGTGGAATAGAGTGACGACTTCTTTCAGGCTTCACCGTCTTGATGAACATGCCTCAAAACTCTCCAAAACACCTCACATGCCAATTCCGCGTCAAAATCATTTATAAGTATACCTATATCAAACTCTTGTAATTTGTACTCTAGTCAACTCAACCTGATTAAACTCTAAATAATAGTACCAAATTTTAATCAATCTCGAGATCAATGTGCACATCTGTTTTATCTCAATATTTTACGTAACAAATTGGACTAAATAAAAACTAAACACTACAAAATTACCCAATTTCACGGTTAAATACGGTCAAGTCAACTCAATATTGGTCATTGCGACGGTGAAAAAAAAAAGTCAATTGGATTGGATCTCACAAGAGAACTCAAGGTTTGACCAAAACGAGTTATACATGTAGATTAATAACTACAATAACCAACATGCATTACATTAATTTAGTTTCCCTCGAACCCATACATGTATTAAATTTCCACAAACTCTATATATATACACATCCACTCAAACAAAATACCATAAAACAAAACAAAAACCGTAAAGATGAGAACTCTTCACTTCTCTTCTTCTCTTCTGTTACTGTCTCTTAGTTTCCTCTCATGTGCTTTGTTAATCTCCTCACAGTCCATTTCCGAGCCACCGTCTCATTTACCATTTGAGTCTCCGTCACAGCCACCTTCAGTGCCTCCTTCACAGCCACCGTCTTTGCCTCCTTCACAGCCACCTTCTTTACCTCCTTCACCGTCACAGTCACAGTTAGCTTATCTCGCTTGTAAATCAACTCCATACCCTAAGCTCTGCCGTACAATCCTCTCTGCTTTCAAATCATCACCATCAGATCCCTACCGTTACGGCAAATTCACAATCAAACAATGTCTCAAACAAGCAAGCCGTCTCTCCAAAGCCATCACCGGATACCAGCAACGTGTGAGCAAAAAACCCGGTTCTTCAACCCCCGAGGAGATCGCCGCGGTGGCGGATTGCGGAGAGTTAGCTGAACTGAGTGTGAACTACCTCCAAACGGTCATGGAGGAGCTCAAAATGGCGGATATGATGACGGCAGCGCTCGTGGAGCGTGTGAATAGTCTTCTTAGTGGTGTGGTGACTAATCAACAGACGTGTCTTGATGGACTCGTGGATGCAAAGAGTGGATTCGCCGCCGCTATTGGATCGCCGATGGGGAATCTTACGCGTCTTTACAGTATCTCGCTGGGGCTTGTGAGCCACGCGCTTAACCGTAACTTGAAGAGGTTTAAAGCTTCTAAAGGGAAGGTTCTTGGAGGAGGAAACTCGACTTATCGTGAGCCACTCGAGACTTTGATTAAGGTAATTATTATTTTCTTCCTCTAATTTTATTTATTTATAATAGCTTTCTTACATATTAATTCCTTAACAATATTTAAAACAATGTTATTTATAATAGCTTTTAAATATTGAAAACATTCTTTAGATTACTAATAAGTAACTACGTTTAAAATGTAATCTAAAACAATGTTAGCCATTTTAATATCAATAGATAATTTTTTTTGTCGGTATATCAATAGATATATGTGGTTCAAAAGATTCAATTAAAATTAGTGGGATCTTTTTTTTAAATAGTACATTATTTTTTTCTGGATATGACAAATCTTTGGATAGTTTTATATATTTATAAATAGGTCTCTTGGTATAAAAATACATATCATATTCAGAAGCACAATCTTAAATAAAGTGTCTTGAAATTTCTAAATTCGAATACTACTCTAGAAGATGACTACTTTAACATGATCCATGATCTATGGAGATTATAGATTTCTGTTCAAATCTTTATTTGTGTATGTGGTTTGAGTTTACTTGTATATAGGACACACATTTAATTTTGGAACATAACTAAATGTTACGATAATATAGAATGAGATGTGGTCTTGTTGTGTGTGAGCCAGAGTAAATGTCACATGGCTTACATGTCAACATGGCTTATCAAATGGAACCCATCTTTGACTTTTTGAAGAAAATTAATCGGTCCCCATTCACGTGGCCCTTATCATACTAAAGACATGAATTTATAACCTCTGAATTATATGTTAACAGGTTTTACGTAAAACATGCGACGAGGCAAAAGATTGTCGGAAAGCTAGCCGGAAGTTAGGGGAGTTAGGAGAAACAAGCGGCGGTTCAATCCTCGTTAGGCAAGCGGTTATTGTCGGACCGTATAAATCAGATAACTTCACAACTATTACAGAGGCTATTGCAGCTGCACCTAATAACACTAGACCAGAGAATGGTTACTTTGTTATATACGCAAGAGAAGGTGTCTACGAAGAATATATTGTTGTTCCGATGAACAAAAAGAATGTAATGCTTATCGGAGATGGAATCAATAAGACGATTATTACTGGAAATCATAATGTTGTTGATGGTTGGACTACGTATAATTGCTCCAGCTTTGGTTGGTTTCTTGATCTCTAGCTCCTTTTGAGATATGGCCTTAGCAAGTTACTGTTAGTTATATAATGATGTTTTTATTTTATAGCGGTGGTCGGAGAGCGGTTTGTGGCGGTTGATGTTACGTTCAGAAACACAGCCGGTCCTGAAAAGCATCAGGCGGTGGCGTTGAGGAACAATGCAGAAGGATCGAGTTTTTATCGATGTAGTTTTGAAGGCTATCAAGATACTCTCTACGTTCATTCTCTCAGTCAATTCTATCGAGAATGTGACATATATGGTAATATAAAGTTTTGTTTCCGCTTTGTTTTCCATAAGATTGCATATTATGAAATATACATGGACCAGCGACATGATCTAACTAGGCCTGGATATTTGAGTTCAGGTCGATACATATATGGTTCGGTTATTAATATAGAAGATTTTATGAACCGTTAAGTATTTTAGTATTTTTTTGGTATTGGTTCGGATTCAGTTAGTTTTTGGATATTTCAACATATTCATTTTTGGATCTAGCTGAATTTAGTTATTTTTTTTATCTAAACTATTCGAAAATATCCGAAAATAAATTAAAAATAACTGAAAAATCTATAAAGATTATTAACTTTTTAACTATTTTGAAAATTATTAGTCAAATTAGTTAGAAATATTACTAATATTTAAATTATTTAATATTTAGGGTATTTTGGATAATAATTCAGTTTTTCGTTTGTTACCGGTTTGTGACGGGTTACTCGGTTATACAAATTTAGGAACCCATTCGGCTATTCTATTGATTTATTTTAGATATGGTACATTCTATTTTGGTTCGGTTCAATCCCAACAAAACCGGGTAATTCGCCCAGCCCTAGTCCGAACACAAGTTATGATCCAGTGGAGCAGAATTTCCATCTATATATAATACCACATCGTTATATATATATTTCATATTTTGATTGATATGCTTTTGATTCACTTAGGTACCGTCGATTTCATATTCGGGAACGCAGCCGCAATCTTCCAAAACTGCAACATCTATCCTCGAAAACCAATGGCAAAGCAAAAGAATGCAATAACAGCTCACGGAAGACTCGATCCAAATCAAAATACAGGAATCTCTATCATCAACTGTACAATCAAAGCCGCACCAGATCTCGCAGCTGAGCCAAACTCAGCCATGACATTCTTAGGACGGCCATGGAAGCCTTATTCTAGGACAGTTTTCATGCAATCATATATTAGTGACGTTGTTCAACCAGTCGGATGGCTTGAATGGAACGGTACTGTTGGATTAGACACGATCTATTACGGTGAGTATAGTAACTTTGGACCAGGAGCTAAGACGGATAAGAGAGTGAAGTGGTTAGGTTACAACTTAATGGACTTGGCTCAGGCTGTGAACTTCACGGTTTATAACTTCACTTTGGGAGATACTTGGTTGCCTCAAACTGATATTCCTTTCTATGGTGGTTTGATTCGGAGTGAATGAATGGGTATCATACTATAATTAAGAACATTTTTTTGTTCAACAATAATATATTTTATTGAATGTACTTCCTCATTTAAAAATAAAACAATAAATTTTTATTTAGTTCTAGTCCGTCGACATTGGGATCTAGAATTTTTGATTTTTTGTTATAAACAATCTATACACTATAAAGTAAGGTTACATGCATGAGAGTTTGACATTTGT
>OVAU01002740.1:0-12006 GCA_900406315.1 Biscutella laevigata subsp. laevigata
AAAAAAAGAAAGAAAACGTTTATGAAGAAAAAAAAAAAAAATAAAAAAAAATAAAAAAAAATATCACGCGCGCGTGAAAGACATGCGCGGTCCTTCAGGCGCTCCAGCATGTCTAATATAAGGACTGTGCTTAATATAAGGACTGTGGGACCCACATAAAAATTAATAAAAAATTGGGAAGGACCCCTGTGAAGTTTGCGTTGGAGGTGGCCTAACACAACTTGCCTTTTCGTTGCCTGTTTAAGCCTCTACTAATTTATTGGCTTCTCACTAAATGACAAACTCCATTTCTTATCTCTTTGATCAATTTAATGAAAAAAAATAATATTAAGATAAATAATGCAGAGTATTGTAGAAAAAATAGATAGTAGTTGCGATGGTAATCACTCACGACTTTCTTATTCCATATGAAAAATTACACGTATGTTAATTCATCTATATATTGTGTCTAAATGCAAATGTACTAAACGTTGTTGGATCGACTATTTTTTATTTGCTTCTAAATACTACATTTGGATGTAGAAACAAAAATATCTTCAATCATATTGTCTCATCGATACTTAATATATATATGAATCGTTAATAACAAGGTACTAACATGGTTAAAAATTTGACATCACTGTTACAAGATCAGAATTTCAAGTACTCGTGGAAATATTTATTTTAGTGGGTTGGTCTATTTGTGTTAGTGGGTTGTTTCAATTTGTGACCTACAAAACCTGACAAAAAATTATATATGAATCTTTAACTCATAATTATTTGTGGTTTTCTGAAAAAAAATATTATTACATTTTCATACTCAAAACAATTTCTTTAAATATATCAAACATTGAATCAATTTTAACAAAGGGAATTTTCTGTTTGATTTATTTAAATTTGAGCATTTACAATTTATATTCTTTTAATCTCAAATGTACTTTTAATTTTTGGTCTTCTTCTATCTTACTTGGCCCTCACTATAAGCGATATTCTAGAAATAAAATATATAGAAACGACAAATTAGCATCTCGTGGAGTCGTGTGTCCGTGATTTTAACTTATATGTTTATAACCGAAAGAACATATATGCTTCAATTCCCTTACATCCATGAAGTGATCGACTATGACACTGGATTTTCTTGATGTTTAAGACTAGGTTGGAGTTTGGTGTCACGTTGTTGTTAAATAATACATTATTTTGATGGATGATACAATTCGAACAAAACAAGAGTCGAGATGCTTTGGTTAATTGATTCCAATCTCATTGGATACGATCGCTTTCTTTGCCATGAGAAACTGTCCCATATCTTTATCCTTAACCTTAAATGTATCCCGACATTAATTAACACCACACAGATTTGTCTACTTAAATCTGTTTTCCTTTTTATGTGTTTATTGCCTGCAAATATTTTATTTTTATATAATCATGTTTCTCTTAAACACAACAAAAAATTTAAAACGAGTATACACACAATTAAGAAAATACTCCCTCCGTTCCTCTATAAGTGATGTATTAGGTTTTTTTTTTTTTTCAATTTAAATGATGTTTTCGATTATCAATGCAAAAATTTAAAACTAAAAACCATTAATATTATGCAGTATGGTTTTTGATTGGTTAAAATAGATGAAATTAATGGTGTTTTTATGAAAAATAGAGAAAATAAATGATGTTTTTGTGTTTTATTAATCAACGTGAAAAACCTTTAAACATCACATATTGAGGAACAGATGGAGTAATAATATTGAATTTCTTTTTTATCCAACATACTAGCTACTAGAATTGTTCCCCAAACTACTAATAAATGAGTTTTGGATTAAAAGAAACAATGTTTAAGAATGCATGAAGCATATCACTCTTGTTTAACTTAAGTATTAATTATTGTTCTTAGTGTTTTTACAAGAGCTAAAGTCAACATTTATAGTCATCTATCTAAGAACTATATAATTGCTTTCAATTCTTCAATACACCATTACTGTTATCTGTCTCAAATTTGATTTTTTCACACTTAAAAATTGTTTGTTCTCTTTTTCATATTAGTAAACAGTGACGAAATTTAAGGCCACTTTGGTAGATAAGTTTTATGTCAGTCCATAAAGTTCACATAGTAGATGTTGATAACTAATATTTATACATAATATATAATATACATATATATAATATATATTAATAAAGATAGATCTAGAACATTTTAATTTATTCTATTAGATATAAAAAATTTGATATAAAGTTATTTTACAACTGCTAAAAAGTGATGCTTTGTTTTTATTATATTGTTAATAAAAAGAGATCAAAATAACAATTTTCAAGGTTGGAAGAGATAAGGAAATATGATAAGAAATGTTTTTCATCTGAAAAACTTTTTAAATTTTCTATAAAATATGATTTTTTACTATTTATGCAAAACAAATATTTTCTTACTATTTTTTCTAAATGTTTTGATTTGTTCTATGAGATGAAAAGTGAAATTTTGTTTGTATTATACTGTTAAAAAAAAGAGGTCCAGTAACAATTTCCCACGTTGGAAGAGATAAGAAAACATGATAAAGAAAAATGAGTTTTTACGTAATTATGCAAAACAAATTAAAAATGACATATGAGATTTTTATTATTTATTTTAATATGTAGAAATTGTAAGTGCACCTCGTAAACCTGAAAAAAGAGAGAATTGATTTGAATTTTGAAACATCAAAAATTGAGATAAGAGACATTAAATTTTCGTCTCGGTTTATCTTACTAAGTTATTTATTCAAGTATCATGGATCTGGTCGAAAAAAGTAAAATGAAAAGAATTAATGTAAAATGTTTACGTATTAATAAGAAAATTGTTGTGTTGTTGTGTAGTAAAGTAGAGGTTTCTTTGATGAATGGGTTGTTTCAAGAGCCAACCTCAATTATCATAAAGCTTTTTATTCCAGAAAACTTAATTTTATTGTAATAACAAAACATACAAGAAACACAAATGCAATCCCTAGTTGTGAAATTTTTTATTATATGTCGTCTTTTTATTATATTTTATACAAGTCAGTCATAGCAAGAAACAGTATCGGGCATTCCAATTTTCAGATGGATTTTGGTTCGATATGTTCGATTTTTGGATCACTCGGATAGTGAATTTTACATCGGTTTGATTCCTACTTAATAAACTTTGGTTCGGATTGAGTTTCACATACCTAAGATTGAACTGAAATAAAACCGAAAATTATTTAGGTTCGATTGGTTCAATTACAGCTCGGTCTAGATTCAATTTTTTTCAATTCCAAGGTCCAAATTGAAAAAAAAAACTTTTTTGTGGGTGATGAACTTATAACTTCAAATTTGGAAAAGAGTTTACTTCACTATCATAAAAATGTTTCAAAATTTTGGGTCTAATTGTTATAGAGAAAAATGCAGCAACTATGGACTGGATAAGTGTGGACTCAGGGTCTACATCTAGTTCATTGTCTCTTCGAAAATCACACATCACCATTGAATCTTTGAAGAGATATAGTTCTTCTGTATATTAAAATGTTGTTTGAATTTTGGTCTCATTTATTGACGCACACATTTTTCAGATCTCGGAATCTGTGGTGGCTCTGCTGAACAACGTTTGACCTTAGCCTAAGAAGCTCACACATTACAAATCACTCATCTTTTTATTTGTTGTTGTTAATTTGGTTTGTAGCTCAATGTAGAACTACGATGCATACTTGTTAATCTCAGCAACGACAACATCGAGTGTCATTGTCTTTTTTGGGTTTCGACATTTCTTGATTATACGAATTCGATCGAACAATTGGTCACGGCCTGTTTTCGTTTTTGGGCCCATGTATGATAGGAGACATAAAACTTATTTTATTATTCTTTTAAAAAAAAGTTCAGATTGGAGCCTGAATTTTTAAATATCTTCTCTCTAAAGTAACGTCCACCATAAATAAATAAACGAAGGGACCATCCATATCTAAAAAATAATAATAATAATATAAAATGTAATGAATATTGTACTCACGTGATAACTGTAGATCTTAAAAGAAAAAAACAAGTATAGACTTGGACCACCAAAACATATCCGTTACGTAAAACTGCATCTCTCTCTTTGTCTACCACTGGAGGGAAACTATTTGAGTTCAAAATAACTTTGAACATACACTCAATTTCTTATCTCTAATTTACATAAAATCTTATTTCTCTCTGTTTTAACTTTTAGGTATGTGTGTCTTTTTCTGTTTTGAATAATCAGAACTAACTTTTTTTACTTTGTGTATATAAAAAAACATTATTATTACTCTCATGACTTCTTGTTTACATCCAGCTCTACACTATCTAAGCCATTTTCATGACTTTTGATTAAGTCAAATTAAAATAATTAGAACCAAGAATTTTTGAATTCGAAACTCGTAATAATCCGACTTTATAGTCACGTGTTGTAACCTCTTATTTGTAACTAATTTCAAAATAAACTAGTATGATTGATTCATCATACTATACAAAATGATTAATAAACTCGTTGTAAACTCATACACCAATACTACCTTTTAATATTAGTTTATATTCTCACAATAAATAAAAAACAAATACTATAAAACATTGACTATTGTACTGCCTTTTATTATTATTTTATATAGTATTCAAATTTCAGTATAATTTATTAATATCAGTTGAAAGCTACACCTACGTTATTCTGATATTTATAATAGTATTTTTTTTAATAAAAATGTTTGACCACTGATTTATTACAAGTATCACGGTTTTAAAAGGACGACTGTCTTATAATTTTTATTGTAAATGTTTTTTAAAAAAACATATTTACATAAGAACACGAGGAAGAAAGATTGTGACAAAAAAACATGAAGAAACTTATAAAAAACAAGAAGACGAAGGTGACCAATCAAGAACATGATCTATCTCTGCAACATTTAACATCCACCAATCGCAATCAAGTTTTCTCCTTGTTTGGACTTTTGTTAATTTTTTTAGTTAATTAAGAAATGATTTACTTTTGAAAAACCCATTTGAACCAAAAAGAAAAAGAAAAAAAAAACACAAAAAGTTTGTAATAATGGTTTCGGTTGCTCCTTATTAATTAGTAAACGGTGAATTAATTGCGTATATGCCAGTGTACGTAGGAGTATGATAAATGTGACAACTAAAATACAAATAAAATTGTAATAAACCAAATCCTATGTTTGACACTTATTAAATTTCAAAAATAATCGAGCACTAACTAATTTAATGTGTCATTAATTAAACTAAATTGCTCCTTAATAATCTCACTTCTTGTCTCTTTCTCCCGCTCATGTCTTGGTCAAGGTCAATTTTATTTCGTGTTTAATTTTTTAATATAGACAAAACATTTTTTAATGTTTTATTTTTTTCAAACAGTGTTTTAATGTCGTTACTAAAGTTTCTTACTTTTTTTTCTTAATTTATTTCTAAATGTGGCTTCTTTATCGTTTAAAGCACACACTAGTCTCTCTTCTTCACTCCCCAAGAGCGGATTTCACCATCTCGATCTGCCCAAGCTCCCATCTTTCTTCTTTCCTTTGAAGAATTTTCTGGAGCTTCGTCAGGTCCATTCTCTATCTTTTTTCTTTCAGTTTTGTTATTTTTCATCTTGTGCATCTGCGTTACTGCATTTCGTTTGCGTTTAAGCCGCTGCAGTTTCAACGAGGTTTTTGTCTCTCTTTTTTGTTTTCGAATTTCTTGCAAAGGGTTTTAAAATTAGAATGTGGAGAAAAAGAAGACAATGTGAGTTGATTTTATCAATAGGGTTTTGTGGGTTCTTTGAAATCTGCGTAGATGTTGCAGCTCCGTTTCATGGATTTGCAAGGGTTTCTCACGATCTGTTCGTTTTACCCAGAAAATGTTGCTGCTTTGAAGAAAAAAAGTCTGATGCATTTCTTCCGATTTTTTTGTTATGGATGATATTTATAAAACCCAACAAAGAAAGAATAGGTAGATTCTCCAATATTGTTTTTTCCTAATATTTTTGGGAGATATTTTCTTTAGATTTTGATGTTAAATTGGGGATTTTATTCTCCATTCTTCGATAAGGAAATTAAATAACTTTTGATTCTACCATTGAATCTTGAAAAAGTTTGAAGCTTGGAAATGCATCTTCTATCAATAGTTTTGATTCAGTGGACCAATTTTCCTGAAAAGTTTTCAAAGAAAAATCCTCCGTAAGAATCAATCGGTGATGAATTTCTGGTTTTAAGTCGACTTGGCCATCTTTTTAGAACATCTTTATATGCATTGTTGCGGATGATCCTTGGATAGTGATCTCTCACTCGCCTTACCCGTTGATCATTGTGTTCTCTTGACTTTAATTTCACAGATCAGAGGAAGATGATGCAGTCCTAAGATTCAAGACTTCAAGGTTGTGTCTTCTCGAAGGATTTCAAACATGGGAAAGGAAAATGCTGTATCTCGTCCTTTCACTCGTTCCCTTGCCTCTGCTTTACGCGCTTCAGACGTGACCTCTACTACACAGAATCAACAGAGAGCGAACACAAAAAGACCAGCCTTGGAGGATACGAAAGCTCCTGCACCCAAGAAGAGGAAGAAGCGAGCGGTTCTAGGGGATATCACAAATGTTAGCTTCAATGCAGCTAAACTTGAGGTTTTTAAAAACACATTATGTTTCTTTAGAATGTTTGGCTTTCTGTGATACCTGTGAAGATCTTGTGAATTAAAACATGCATCTCCATAACATGGGTTTTTGCCATTTTAGGCCAAGAACATCAAGCTGGTAAAAAAGGGACAGGCACTGACGAAGTCTTCTGGTACTACACCCCAATTGACATCTTTTGTCACTTCAGAAGTCATAGATCTTCAGTCTGGGACTGATGCAAAAGCAGAAGTTGTATCCAATACTGCCGGAAACCTGTCTTTTTGTAAGGGCACAGATGAAGTAGCTGATAACTGTATTGAGAAGTGGAATTTCAGATTGCCTCCAAAACCTCTTGGGAGATCAGCTTCTGCAGGTGATCCAAGAATAACAATTTGTTAGGTGATAGTTCCTATTGTGAGAAGAAGTGGTCTTAAATGATTAACAATGCGTTTTGTTTGTTTGCAAATGGTTACAGTTGAGAAAAATGCTGTTATTGGTATTCCAACTGTACCGGATATCCAGAAATTCATAGACATTGATTCAAATGACAAGGATCCTTTACTGTGCTGCCACTATGCCCCTGAAATCTACTACAATTTGCGTGTTTCAGAGGTAATTCCTAGGCTTTGATAATCTCTAAAGAAAATAAAGCCAGCGCAATGGAAATTTGATTTCTTGTGCTTCTTTGTCACTTCTCGTTTTGCAGCTTAAACGCAGACCATTTCCTGACTTTATGGAGAGAATACAGAAGGATGTCACCCAGTCCATGCGGGGGATTCTGGTTGATTGGCTTGTGGAGGTTAGTGTTTAGTTCCACTTTTTGATGCCATCTTTTGCAGCTTCTATACCTTCCTCCAGGTTCTCACAAAAGACTGATTTCAATAACAGGTTTCTGAGGAATACACACTTGCATCCGACACTCTCTACCTTACTGTGTATCTCATAGACTGGTTCCTCCATGGAAACTACGTGCAAAGACAGCAACTTCAACTGCTAGGCATCACTTGCATGCTCATTGCCTCGTAGGTTCCCCTCCATGTCTCACTAGTTAATCTCGTCTCAGATGCGGAAAAAAACCAACCTTTTTGATGTTGTTTCCTATACAACTTTCAGGAAGTATGAGGAAATCTGTGCGCCACGCATTGAAGAATTCTGCTTCATCACGGATAACACCTACACGAGAGATCAGGTAATACCAAGATTGCTGTCTTAACACCTGGAAAAAGAAAGTGTCCAATGTGCTAATGTGCGAATGGAATCATGATGTGCAGGTCCTGGCAATGGAGAATCAAGTACTTAAGCATTTTAGCTTTCAATTATACACTCCTACTTCAAAAACATTCCTGAGGAGATATCTCAGAGCAGCGCAAGCCTCTTACCTGGTACTAGATTTTGCAATTTGATCGCCTATCTCCTCTTGGAAACTTCAGTAGAATGAATTTATCACAAAATTTGATTGTTGTTACTGCAGAGTCCGAGTCTTGAAATCGAGTTTCTAGCCAGCTATCTAACGGAGTTGACATTGATAGACTACCATTTCTTGAAGTTTCTTCCTTCCATTATTGCTGCTTCAGCGGTTTTTCTTGCCAGGTGGACATTGGACCAATCAGATAACCCATGGGTCTGTAGTGCTGCTTCTCTGTCTATATCCTGACAAAATTTTAGTTTCACATATCTTGGTTCTTAACTTTCTTTTCGGACTTTTCTCACGCAGAATCCAACTCTTGAGCATTACACGACGTACAAAGCATCAGACCTGAAAGCATCTGTTCATGCCTTACAAGAACTGCAGCTTAACACCACTGGTTGCCCCTTGAGAGCTATACGCATGAAGTATAGACAAGAGAAAGTAAGTTTATACAGTTAAACCACATACTAAACCCGGCTTGGTATCGGTTTTCTCGATTCTCAAAAGACTTTTGTATTGGATTTGCAGTTCAAAACTGTAGCGGCTCTCACGTCTCCGAAACTACTTGACACGCTATTCTGAAGGGCTAAACCAAGTGGTTCAATTCCTAACCGATAGTAGATCTGTAACATTAATGGTCTCTCATTCGTCTTCATTCATCTGTTACAAACTTTGTTCATAAAACAGTTCCCACAGTCTCCCACTCATCTAATACCTGATTAGAAATTCGGTTTAGTCTGGTTTAGTTTGATCAGTGGTTTGGTTCTTCCAAATCCGGCTTCATCTAATCGGTAACAAGAGGTTATTTCCTTGATTGTAACGAGTATGTACATTTTCTCTCATCTTGAGAGTTGAGGCAATGTAAACAGTTTCGGCAGTTCATATTGAGTTTCGATATTTATATCATTGTAGCCGGTACGAACCAACCGGTGGTCAATCCACAACTTGACTCTTCGTCGACATTACACTTGTCGGACCCATCGGAAGATCTTGTCGGAATCTTTCTGAATTATGACAGTTCTTTTAATTCTTTTGCCGCTTTGTGTTCAAATGTCGGTAATATCGTGATCCATTGGTTTCGACACATTGGAGGGCCACGATTTCATTTACGATAAAGTAGTATATCTTTCTCAGCCGTTGGATCAGAAATGCAATACTAAATCTATTTGACATCCCATGTTTTTTTTTTTTTTTTTGGGTAAAAGGTGAAATTTTTACCATTTTTGATTTTTTGACCGACATTACAAAGATATACCAGTAACAGAAAAAGACCAAAAAGAACTGAAAATAAACTAAAACAAATGTCCAGACTAGACCCAAACAAACAAAGACCCAAGAAGGCCCAGAAGCAGAAAACCCTAGACCTAATAGAGAGGGTTCCTTCAGTCAAGCTCGCCGCTGGAATTGAGACTCGCCGCCGACCGCCTGACGAGGTTGCCGCCACCGCAGCTAGTCAACGAATGCGCAACCGTCTTTCGCCACAACAAACACATGCATCACCTCGACAAGTGAGTAGAAGAGGTCGCCGCAGCCGAGGTCCTTGCCGCCGCCGGTTCACGATCCGGACCCCTCTGGATGAGCCAACGGCAGAAAGAACCACCTACCGAGGACTAAAACCACCACCGGTAACGGAAGTATTTCGCCGGCGAGCAAGCTGGCCACCAACCACCGACGCGTCGCGCCTATCGCGATGCCGGCCGGCGAAAGAGGCTCCATAACGGCTGAAGGGAAGAGGGGATCCCTAACATCGCTCATTAGCCAAGGGAGGAAGAGGAGGAGCCGACTTACCGAAGCTCAGGCGGAGATCTCGGCTTACTGGCCAAGATCGAGTGAGCCACAACCATCCGGACCACATGCATGGCCAAAGCGCCGCTCCGCCGGGACAGGCGCTGCCCCGCCGAGAAGCTCTCACCGGCTCGAAGGAGAAGGACCGCCGCCGCCGTAGCTACTGAAGAAGGGAGAGGTTGGGCGCGGTGGAAAACGCGGTGCAAGAGGTTGTCGTAGTTGGAGGAGTCGTCGGACCTCCGCTTCTCACCACCAGAATTCTCAGACCTAAACTAGATCTAGAGAGAATCTGGAGAGAGATTAAGAGGAGAGAGAAAGTTCTCAATCACATCCCATGTTTTGCAGAATCGGAAGAAGAATTGGAGAAGAGGGAGGAAGAATCGGAGTTTATCCTCGCCGAAATCGCCGTTTTGCAGAGAGAAAGTTTTTTTTTTGTGATTCAACAAAGGAAAACGAGAGGAGAAGAGGATTAGGGTTTTGTGAAAAATTTAGATAACCAATCTAAAAATTTCGGATAACCTAACCGAACCGAAGCAATAACCAAACCTATTTTAAAATGTTGTCGATCGGTTATCAGCCAATAACCGAATCCGAACCGAATGCCCAATTACTGGTTCGGTTCTGTAATTTCGGTTCGATTTTAAATCCCAGGGCGAGGAAAATGCATCGATAAGTAAAGAAAAAGAAGCGAGAGCTATATATTAAAGAGATAGCGTAAGGATTTTTTATATTTTTTTTAGTAATGCTAAATGGAGAAGGGAGTGTTGAAGTGTCATAAGGAGAGGCATCATGGGCCCGTTACCACCAAACACATTAGTATGATATTGTTCGCTTTGGGCTATATGGGCCCGCACGATTTTCTTATTGGGTACCGCCCCAAAAGACCTCATACTAATTGATTTGAACTTCAGTATATATCAGTTAATCTCGGACTCAACTTCCGATATGGGACAAATTCAGAAACTGGGTCTCAAAATTCACCTTTCTCTCATTGTAGTATAGATTTTTGATCTAAAAGATCAGTTTTCTGCTGAGAGAAAAAGAGATCGATGCGCGAGTAAACAGTCAATAAGGGGCCTGTTAGACTTATGAAAGCCGATAAGCTACGTTTAATACGAGACCTGGTAGACTTATTAAAGCCCACTCGATGCGTGAACGTTTAATTTTTTTTTATCTAATCTATATAAAACAGAAGTTAGTTGACACCTTCTATGATTGACACGTGTTAATCACAATGTTAATTTTTTAATAAATTAAAATATTCTTTTATTCAATTGTTTTATCCACAAATATTATTCTACACGACTCTATAATTATGGTTCCATTAGTTATTTTACTTTGCAGTTACATCACCACACGATTCATGTGTACAAATATATATAGTTGAGCAGTTTTTGTCAGGTAATTCTTCTTTTTCTCACGCTTTCAGTTTCTTCTAAATCAAGTCTTAAAATATGAATTTGGGAAGAGTAGAGTTCGGCCATTCAACGAAAATAATAAATCTGGAGATGTTGGTCGACTTGATTTTGGGTTTAAGGTTTGTCTTTCTTTATCTCTTTGTTGATTTGTAAAAAGCGTGAAATTTGACTGTGTAACAATTATTTGATTTCCTCTTATTTCTTTTTATATTTGAATCATTAGTTAATATTTATAATTTTGTTATTTTGACGATTGAAAAATCGTACATTGCCGCATCAAATCCTAGATAATTATTTTTTAGGTAAATTTCAATGATTTGGAAATAAAATAAAATCAGAAAGATAAGATTGCTAGAAAAAAGGATCTGACTGTTTCTTCTCATATTGTAAATATCTATTTTACAAATTCCTTGATAAAGATTTGTTTTTAACAACGTTGTTAATCATTCATGTTATGTAGAATTAGATAATACAAACTCCGTTCCGTTTTGCAGTGAACTCCGATTTTTCACTCTGCCGTTTCTCCATTTCACCATAAGGTTTAACCTAATTTCAGATTCACACCACCAAAACTTTGACACGTGCACAGAAGGGATAATAGATATCCAGCCAAAAACTCTTAAACCTCAAAGTCAAAGACTCTAAGGGAATTAGAGAGACTTAAGAGCACCTGCAACGCAGGTTTTTTAGAGTCCTTAGCACAGATTTTCACCAAAAAAAATTAATAAAATATGTGTGGCAGGGTTCTTGTGTGAAGGAGCACTCCTTCGTGAAGACATCTTGAGACGCGTGGAGGACCGCGCGTGGCGCGCGTGCAAGATTTTTTT
>OVAU01002741.1:0-12005 GCA_900406315.1 Biscutella laevigata subsp. laevigata
ATTTTTTACATGTTTAATCTTGGATCATAATTAACCTGCATATTACAGATGGATTCAGAGGAGGACTGTTTGATCCTCAAGGTATCCTTCCTGACATCTCTGCACCAATGTCAAGAATGTACAATACCATCGGAAATTTGGATGAAATGGACTGCTTATCCAATGAAACCGTGAGATCACAGTTAGGGGACAAAAGTTTCTCAAGTCCTGTCTTTACTGAAGATCGAAATCTTCTTCTATTACCATCTAAAGCACAACCTCAGACGGTTCTTAGTAATCCAGCTGGTTTGAAGAAACTATCAGAGATTGTGGAGTGGACTGAAAGATTCAAAAGTAATGATGGCCTCTCAACTTTGCCATCTGAATGTATTACTGATCAACAAGATAGGAAATTATTGACTGATCAGAGAAAGACTCTTAGTCTTAGACAACAAAAACTTGACCAGGAAATTGCTAAACGGATCAATGAGTTAAAGGTCTCTCTCTCTCTCTTCGCACTATGTTGAAATGACCTTCACATTTTAAGTAAGCCTTAGGATATTGATGACTTTAGTTGAACTCTTCTAATCTGTAGGAACCTGTGAGTTTGCCAGAGGATTCATCTACAAAGACCAAGCGTCTAATAGAACTGAAAAAGCTTCAGCTGGTAAATGTTCAACGGCGTCTGAGGAGGCAAGTGTTCTGTCTCTGTTACACTAATTAGGAGAATGCAAAGTTCTTTACATGAATATAAGTATACACATATTCAACCTGTGGTGTCACCTCTCTCAGCTACTAGTGTTATATGTTGATTTGTTGAAGCAGTGAATTTGTCGAAAACTACTTCAGACCTATTGAGAATCTGAAGTTATATGTTGATGGCCGGAGAATTAAGCAGCTTGAGGAATATGAGCAAAATATGAAGGAAGAGAGACGAAGGAGAATGTTTAAGATGCCGAAAGAGTTCTTTGGGGAGTTAGAAGTTCACAAGTAACTGCACTTGGCATTTTGACCTAATCTACTCTTCTTATTATCCTCCTAGCTTCTTATTAAACTGTTTTGTACTTCAATCCTTGTTTGAAACCTTACTTTAGGGAAAAACTAGAGTATCAGTTCAAGGTTAGGAGAGGAAAGTCGAAGGGTTTCATTAAGTATGTGATGGAGTTCCACAAAAGAAAGGAAAGGCTTCATCAGGAGAAGATGGAAAGGCTTCAACGTGAGAAGATTAATTTGTTAAAGATTAATGATGTGGAGGGCTATCTCCGAATGGTGCAGGTTTGGTCTCTAAACCGAATTTGGTTTATATTGCTTCTTCTATGCTGCTTTGTGTGATTAGTAATGATGGTGAATATGTAGGATGTCAAGTCAGATCGAGTAAACAAACTACTCAGAGAGACTGAGAAGTACATAGAAAAACTTGGATCCAAGTTAAAGGAGGCAAAATCTTTGACCATTCGATTTGAGAATGAGGATGAAACTTGGATTGAAAATAAAGATGAGAGCAACCAAGCAAAGGCAAGTTCCCTTTGTGAAGAATTCCATTTTTCTTGTTTGCTTTCTTCCAAATATCTCACGGGTACAAATTCTGTAATGCAGCAATACGAAAAATACTACTTGATGGCTCACAGGTAATAAATTTGCATCCTATAATTACTACCTAACCATCACCCAAAGTGTGGCACTATAATTACAATTATTATTCTCCTTAAAGATCTTATGAGGATTTGTTTCCTCATTCAACTATTCACAAGAAATGTTTTTTTTGCAGTATCAAAGAAAACATTAACGAGCAACCAACATACCTAAAGGGTGGAAAATTAAGAGAGTAAGTGGACCATGCTTTGACCTCATCATTGAGAATCTCCTAGAGTTTTTGGTAAGAATTTTGAGTTGGGTGTTTACAATTAATCACAAAACCTGACATTTTAGGTACCAAATGAATGGCTTAAGGTGGCTTGTCTCACTCTACAACAATAACTTAAATGGCATTCTAGCTGATGAGATGGGTTTGGGGAAAACTGTTCAGGTAACATTTAATACCATCTAATTAGGGACATAAGATGTAGATTTTCCTAGAAGTTGTAACGTTTTTTTTCGTTTTCGTAGGTTATCTCTTTGATTTGCTATCTGATAGAGACAAAGGATGTTGAAGGTCCTTTTTTAGTTGTTGTTCCATCCTCGGTTCTGTCTAGTTGGCAATCAGAAATCGACTTTTGGGCTCCAGATATTCATAAGATCGTTTACAGTGGACCTCCTGAGGAAAGACGCAAGCTATTCAAGTATGGTTTAAAGTTTAATTTTCGTTGTACTTTTATGTTCTCAAACGTTTGAGTTTCACTATCTTTTTTTTCCATTGTAGGGAGCAAGTAGTTCATCAGAAGTTCAACGTTCTTCTGACAACATATGAGTATCTAATGAACAGACATGATAGACTTAAACTAAGCAAGATTCACTGGCATTATCTCATTATTGATGAAGGACATCGTATAAAGAATGGATCCTGCAAGTTAAATGCAGAATTGAGACACTACGCTAGCTCTCACCGACTCCTTTTAACTGGAACCCCATTGCAGGTGTGGTTTTCGTTCCTTCTCTTGATATTGCAAGTATGTTTGTTGTTAATTTTACATCGATCTCTTGTAGAACAACCTGGAAGAATTGTGGTCTCTGCTTAACTTCTTGCTTCCTAATATATTCAACTCGTCAGAAGACTTTTCACAGTGGTTCAACAAACCATTTGAAAGTAATGGAGATAATCCTTCTGAAGAGGTGAGATTTCATGTGTTTGATATGAAAACACTAACTAGTATACTAATATTTAAGACATTATGGTTCTAGGCGTTGCTATCAGAAGAGGAGAACCTGCTAGTCATCAATCGACTTCACCAAGTTCTTAGACCATTTNCATTTAAGACATTATGGTTCTAGGCGTTGCTATCAGAAGAGGAGAATCTGCTAGTCATCAATCGACTTCACCAAGTTCTTAGACCATTTGTGCTGAGGCGGCTGAAACATAAGGTTTATAACATAATATCTCCTCATAGAATAATCTTCCAAAACATTTCCTTTCTTGGTAGAGTTAAACCTAGTATTGCATTCAATATGTTAGGTTGAGAATGAGCTTCCTGAAAAGATAGAGAGATTGATACGTTGTGAGGCATCTGCTTATCAGAAGCTGTTGATGAAAAGAGTTGAGGATAATCTTGGCTCGACTGGGAATGCNTTGGCTCGACTGTAAATGCCAAGGTACTGTTGTTTCCATATGCTCAAGGAGTTGGAACTGTTGTAATAATGTTGAGTTAATTCTTAGTTATGTTTTGTTTTGTTTTGTTTTCAGGTTCGTGCAGTGCACAACTCAGTNGGAATGCGAAGGTGTTGTTTTCATATGCTCAAGGAGTTGGAACTGTTGTAATAATGTTGAGTTAATTCTTAGTTATGTTTTGTTTTGTTTTCAGGTTCGTGCAGTGCACAACTCAGTAATGGAGCTTCGGAATATTTGCAATCATCCATATCTCAGCCAACTGCATTCAGAGGAGGTACTCATATACTTATATAAATGCAATATATATATCGTTGGTTAGTTCAAAATGGTAAAGGCTGATAATTCTGTTCAGGTCGATAAGATGATTCCTAAGCATTTTCTTCCCTCAATTGTGAGACTGTGTGGGAAGCTTGAGATGTTAGACAGGATTTTGCCAAAGCTCAAAGCAACAAACCATCGGGTAATAAAATAGTTCTGATGATTCAGTCTCTGAAGTAGTGTGCTTAAGTACCTTGAATTGCCTTCTGTGCAGGTTCTTTTCTTTTGCACAATGACTAGGCTTCTTGATGTCATGGAGGAATACCTTGCCGTGAAGAAGTATGACTATCTTAGGCTGGACGGGCAGATACCTGGTGGTCACCGTGGTACTCTTGTTGACGATTTCAACAAGTCCGATTCACCATACTTCATATTTCTGTTGAGGTGATGATGTCTCATATCCCATGGCCTAGCTTTCTCTCTAGCTGTTATCTCTATCAGCATTTTCTAATCTCTATCAACTTTCTTTGTGATTGCTGTATCTTTCATATAAATAAATCAGCATACGAGCTGGTGGAGTAGGAGTTAATCTTCAAGCTGCTGATACTGTGATCTTATTCGACTCTGATTGGAATCCTCAGGTAAGACATAACATTCCTTAATTATATCCAATTATATACAGTTGAATGATGTGGACATCAGGTTTGGATTTGAAGAAGCATTTGACATATATTTCAGGTTGATCTACAAGCTCAGGCAAGAGCTCACAGGATTGGCCAGAAAAAAGATGTGCTTGTTCTTCGTTTTGAAACGGTTAGTTTGCTATTTCATGTGTTTAAGGAATTCAAACGTCTGAAAAAACATTGTTGGTATGTGAATGAATGGTTATAACAGTTATTTAACCAAACTCTCTGAACCAATAACATCATCTGTCTTTTGTCTTTAATTGTATCTCAATTAGGTAAATTCCATTGAGGAGAAAGTGAGAGCTTCAGCTGAGCACAAACTTGGAGTTGCTAACCAGAGTATAACAGCTGGTTTCTTTGATGACAGTACTAGGTGAATTGAGATGCATTCTTATTATATATGTTTCAAGTTTGAGATACCAACTCTGTAAAATTACCTTTGTTAACTCTGCAACAGTGCTGAAGATCGTAAGGAATATTTGGAATCTCTTTTGCGTGAATCCAAGAAAGAGGAGGATGGTCCAGTGTTAGGAGATGATGCCTTGAATGCTATAATTGCTCGAAGGTAGTACTGCTTATTATATCTTTTTCTTTCAGAATGTTCTTGAAGATCTGACATGTTTGTTGTCTTACTAGTGAGTCTGAGATTGATATCTTTGAGTCCATTGACAAACAACGGAAAGAAGAAGAGATGGTATGCTTCTTGTTCTTGAGTTATTTTGTTTTGTGATATTTATCTGAACATTTTTGGCCATACAGGAAACATGGAAGACTTTGTTACAGGAGTCAAATAGCTCTTCCCATATACCAGCTGTACCCTCTCGGCTTGTTACTGAAGATGATTTGAAACTACTATATGAAACAATGAAACTAAATGATGTTCCAATGATTGCAAAAGAATCAAATGTTGGCATGAAGAGGAAGCACGGTTTGATAGAAAGCTTCGATGTTCATCAATATGGACGAGGAAAACGCGCAAGAAAGGTTTGTCGAGTTCTCTCCTTGTAATATTTACATGTCTTAGAAGTATTGAGTTCGAACATTGATGTGGGAAAGAAACTAATTTAACATACAAAACATTATGTTAGGTTCGATCTTATGAAGAGTTAACAGACGAGGAGTTTGATATGATCATGACTAAATCATCTGATTCTCCTCGAGGAAACAATGAAGTAAAAGAATCTATCATGAAAAACGATACATCAAATCTTCTGGTTGGAAGCTCTGATGCCACTCTAAACCAAGTTCAGCAGCCATTGAAAGAAGAAACAAAACCTATGAAACGTGGTCGTGGTAGGCCAAGAAAAACTGATAAACCTTTAGTTCCGGTTACATTGTCAGTTCCAGACAAGAGATTGGCAATAGGAAATGCTAGATCAGCGGCAGTAACTAGTCCTGATTCAGGAAATGAAGGAAGTTCTAATCTGTCTTATCTCTTAGCCACCGAAAATAGCAGAGCAATGGAGTCAAAAGGCAATGAAGATGTTTAAGCTTATTTCATATATATGCATCAAGCTGCAAACTTGTTAATATCAGCTATTATATATTTTAAGTGATTTGGTCAGACTCGGATCAATTATGGATTAATATATTAAAGAAATTTATATATCTTAATTAGTCTGATTTTCTAAATTTAAAAAAAAAGAATCCAGAGGACAGTGAAAGTTAAGAAATAAAAAAATCTTGTATACTAATTATATAATACTAGTATTTTCCTGTGCTATGCTCGGACCATATCACATCATACATACAAAAAAAAATTCTATAAAAAATTGCATTATATTTCTTTATTTTTACATTTAAAATATTTTACGTACAAAATTGTTTTAGTTTTATATGTGATTTCAATTCACAATATTAATTATTTTATCAATTTTATAATTATTTATATAATATATTTTGATTTTTGATTAACTGATTAATGATATTTTATTTTTAAAAGGATAAAAAATTAAAGGTAAAATTAGCGAGGGTGTCCTTTATTTTAGAAGTAGTGAACAATATTTGAAAAAATAATTTGAATGAAAAATATTTGTAAATCGTGATTAATGCAAATAACAAATTAGATAGTGAGCTTAATTTAAGGAATCATGAATCGTATTTGGAAAAAAATAATTTGAATAAAAATATTTTAGGAATCATGAATCGTAAATCGTAAATCTTTTATTAATATAAGGATGTGCATTATATGGATGCTCATGTTCTTGTTCAACTAATGACGCTAAATGATTATTTTCAGGAATTGTATATATATAAACTTAATTATATGTTGACTTCTGAAAATAATTAATCCTTCAATTTCACAACACATACAGGGAACTTTGCTTGGCCACCCAGATATATTATTATTTCAATAATTATTCAATTGCTTAAATAATATATAAAAATTCAACGAGCATGTGGATTATGGAGCTTGAGTTTCTATATAGAGCAACTCTACGAAGTGCATTCCTAAATTACAACAAGAACAAACACTTTAAATCATGGCTAAGACTAAGAGTTTAGAGATTCGGTTTTTATTTCCATTTGTTTTGTTTTTGGTTGTGTTAGTTTGTGTTGATGGTAAGAGCTTCGGTCATAATCATGGCCATAAGCTGAGAAGAGGAAGATGGGAAGGTAAACTGAAGATGAACTACTATCACAAAAGCTGTCCTCAAGCCGAAGGAATCGTAAGCCAGATTGTGTCTAAGAAAGTTGCGGAAAACCCTAGCTTGGCTGCCAAGTTACTAAGGGTTCATTACCATGATTGCTTTGTTAGGGTATGATTATGTTTTTTTTTTTTTTTTTATTTTCATGAACATTTGTATAATTTTAACAAGTCTAATGTGGATTATCATTGATGATATTTTAGGGTTGCGATGCATCGCTTCTTTTAGATTCAGTTACTGGAAAAGCTCCGTCAGAGATGGAAGCTAGACCTAATCTCTCACTTATCGGATTTGAACTCATCGATGAGATCAAGTCACGTCTCGAAAAACTCTGTCCCAGAACCGTCTCATGTGCTGACATTCTCACCTTATCAGCTCGAGATGCTGTCTCGTACCAAGTAATCTCAAACAAACTTGACAAATTTGTGATTTGGAATCTGGAAAATGATATAACTGGAATTTGTTGTTTTAGTTTGGACGGCCACTATGGAAGGTTTTCACCGGACGTGTCGATGGAAAGGTTTCATTGGCGACGGAGGCTCTCAGAGACTTACCGTCTGCTGGAGCAAACTTCACCTCTCTACAAAATCTCTTTGCGCAGAGCGATTTAGACGTCGTTGACCTCGTGGCTTTATCAGGTTATATTAATTAGCGTTTGATTATATATTCAGTACTAATAAGAAACCAAGTACATAAATTTTTCAAAAATTATGATATTAAGAAATTATTAGAAAATCGCGGGAATATCATGTCACGTGCATTTCCATGTTATGAAGTGCATAAGATGATACACATTTAATTCTTGATCCATATTCTAATCTTTAAGAAATAGTATATAATAAATTATAAAATAATTGATTGTATCTCCGTATTGCATGTATTTTTGGAAAAAAACTATAAAATAATTGACGTAAAGTATTTTTTTTTTTTTTTTNTAAAGTATTTGATACTTCATATTTTATATTCGTGAATAGCCCGCGTTTCCAAAATCTAACATTTTCAGTTCATGATTACTTTTAGTTTAGATCAAATAATCGACTGAGATGAAGTTAATTAAATTTAATTTCATTTTGTTATTGGTTTGTTCGCTTTTTCTAAAATTGAAAAGAAAAAAATTACATCGAAAGTATACCAAATCTTGAAAATATACCCAAAATAATCGCGACTACCTTAACTAAACAAACTTATCGAGATTAGTTCTGAAATTATCTGGGTTATCTATAAAATTCGGTTAATTTCGATAAATTTTCTAACAACTGAATGAACCGAAAACGAAACCGAATTAATCGCCTAACCAAACTAACAGAAATCTCAGGGCTACTGTTGAATGTCAACAGCTTATTTTAGAAAATTTATTAGTTACAGAGTAAAGGAGATTTTGATATAGTAGATAGAAGATTATATACTTAAACGAAATCAAATGAAACAGGAGCACACACAATAGGAATAACACATTGTGGTGTGTTTGGTCGGAGGCTCTTGAACTTCACCGGAAAAAGCGACACAGATCCTTCTCTAAACCCTAGCTACGCCTCCTTGCTCAAATCTCAATGCTCAGACAAATCTCATAAACTCAACTCTTCCACAGTGGTCGCAATGGACCCCACCGGACCTCTCTCCTTTGACAGTGGCTACTACGTCTCTCTCATCCAACGTAAAGGACTCTTCACCTCAGACGCTTCCTTGCTGACTGATCCCTCCGCCGCTTCCATTGCAAGTGATTTTCAAGACTCTAGAACATTTCTTGAGCAGTTTGGTCGGTCTATGATTAAGATGAGTTCCATCAAAGTCCTTACACTTGGAGATGAAGGTGGTGAGATTCGCACCAATTGTCGCGTCGTAAACAAATAAATTCACTCTCTATCCAAATTGTAACCGTAATTCAAATATCGAGTTATCAGCTTTTGAGATTTGTTTTTCTTCATTGTATGAAAATACTAATCAAACTAAGAACATTTGGTGTTTATGCCTCAAGATGCTGCATCAAATGCAGAGACATACCCAAATTTGGCAAAGCAAACTTGATGAGGAATCACAATTACATCTATGCAATAAAACATAAGTTATTTGATTGAACAAAAGGGTCTTTCTCATTCAGTATCGAGTAGGCAGAGACAATCACAAAATCTATTATCATCATCAATGCCAATACTTGCATAACACAGAAGAGGAAGATACAAACTTTAAAGCTTAAGTAAAAGGGAAGTGATTCGATGACCTTCAGTAGCAAATCTAGATGTTAACGTTGTCGAAAGCTTTAAGTGCATCTCCAGTGAGCCTACAAACTCTCCATTCCTGCAAAATCTGAGCACCCATCTGTTCATAGAACTTCATAGCATTCACATTCCAATCAAGTACAACCCATTCCACTCTTCCGTAATCCATCTTCACTGCTTGCTTCGCCACAGCCGTCAATAGCATTGTTCCAAACCCTTTTCTCCTGTAAGGCTCTCTGACGAAGATATCCTCGATGTAGAAACCCGGTTTCGACAGAAAGCTTGAGTAGTTTGGGAAGAACAGAACAAAACCAGCCACTACGATGTCGCTTAGCATATTCGGTGAGAAATTGAAGCTCTCCGGATCCGCAATCGGGAGATCGAGGTTGTGGGTTTTGTGGAAGGGAGTGAAATCGGGAGATGAGACGGTGGGAAATGGAGAACGGGAGACCTCAAGGAGGAAGACGGTGAAGGATTGGAAGGGAGGAGAGGTGAAGAGCGTGGAAGCGAGACCAGACTCGGTGGCGGAGAAGAGATGGGTGAGACGCTCGAACACGGCCATCTGGTGGATTAGCTTGTGAATGAAAGGGACATCGGACGGCGTCGCGAGGCGGATACGGGAGAACACAGGGTGGCCGATTGGTGAAGTCTCTGGTACCATGTTTGGCTCTGGTGCTGCGGTTGGAGGCGGTGGTGGCGCGGCGGCTGCCATTTTTGTTAGTGAGTTATTGAAGACAGAGACGATGTGAAATTAGGGTTTTGGAGAATTGAGAGGGAAAAGGACAGACGATGGAGATTGTAGAGAGAGAAGAAGGAGAGGTGGTACAAGTGTTAATTTATTTCGGTACACAAAACCGGCTATCTGCACAGCACTTCGGTATAATAAGTGTTAATTTATTTCGGTACACAAAACCGGTTATCTGTACAGCACTTCCCAATCAAAGCAATTTAATTCGAGTGCCGAAATTGACCGGTTTAACCGTCCGGTCTTTTCTTAAAAATCAATTCCGTTTGGGTTTGGTAAGAAACTAAAAGCTGAAGCAAAAAAGTGCGGCGACTCACCGGAGAGCGAATCATGCGGAGCACACCGTTGGGGACGACGGCGGTTTCACCTGCTTTTATCAAGCAAAACTCTTACGGCCGCTTCTTTTCCTCTTCAGGAGCTTCTCACTTTTCTCTCCATCGTAGGAGATGCCACTCCCCTCTCTTGCTTCAGTCGCCTATGAATCATAATAACACTCCCTCTTTCAGATCAGGTTTCTTACCTCTGATTCTCTTGTTTTTTGCAATGATTTTCCGTTACTCTGATTATTAGACACAGTTTTTGAATTAGATTTTGATCGAGTTCCAATCCATAACCCACCTTTGTGGTCTAATTGGCGAGTTATTAAGCGTGTTGACAATCTCCGATTGAGTCCTGTCCCCGGCCGGATGTAGCTTGAATTTTAAACCCATCTCCCAAGAGAATTCAATTGATTGTATCTAGCCAGTCCACTTTTACTGTTTCCTGCTTTTCTATCCAATAAGGCTACAATTTTAGGAGCTTTTGCATGATTTGAGCAAATCAGCTGTTTATTGTAAATCTAAACCTGAGACCTCTTGTCAGAGCGAGTCTTTGAAGTTATTATCGTCATAGCTCAGTGCTTTCATCAGGGTTTGAGTTTTTGGCTAAAGAAGAATAGACAATCACAAAGAGACTGAAACGCGTTGATTCATCAGTGTGTGATAAATTTGTTCTTTGATGAGTATTTTAATATTTGTATACAGGAGCATGCAATGCAAGTCAAATAGCTGATCTTTTTCCAGCCGTTTCACCTGAAATTGTTGTTCGGGAAGCAAGATTGGAGGATTGTTGGGAAGTGGCAGAGACTCACTGCAGCTCCTTCTTCCCGGGATATTCATTCCCGCTTGATGTTGTGCTAAGAGTAGATAGGTTAATGGCGATGGTAATGGGATTTTCTATTCCACCAGGATGCAGGAGGATTTGTTTAGTTGCTGTGATAGGTAGTTCAGTAGATGAAGCCATCTACTTTGGAAGTGGAGATTTCAAAATTGGAGCTTTTGATGCAAAGATCAGCCTCAATAAAGGTTATGTAGCTGGGATCTTAACCGTGGATACTGTGGCGGATTTCCTTCCAAGGAAAGGACCTCTCCGCCAGAGAAGGTTCGCTTTTTTTACTTCTTCTGTGGTCAAGGCGTCAAGCCTGTGCCTCTGTTCTTAACTCTGAGGACCTAAAGTCTCAAAATGCACAGATTTTGGCCTGTCTGAAAGTCATTTCTTGTTGTATCTCTTTCTTTGTCTTACGTAGATTTGATGCTGTGTTACTAATTCAATGCCAGGACCGGGATCGCGTACATATCAAACGTAGCGGTTCGAGAGAATTTTCGGCGCAAGGGAATAGGGAAGAGACTCATATGGAAAGCAGAGGCTTTAGCCAAGAACTGGGGATGTAGAGCTATCGGCCTTCACTGTGATCTCAACAACTTAGGAGCCACCAAACTTTATCAAGATCAAGGTTTCAGATGCATCAAGATCCCTGAAGGAGCGAATTGGCCACAACCAAAAATATCTCCAGACACCAAGTTTAACTTCATGATGAAGCTATTGAACAACAACAACAACACACAAGCTCTTGAACAGTTCCGGTAAATCCGAGTTACTTGAACAGTTCTGTTTATGTAAATATGGTAATGGTGCTTGTGGTCTTGCTTCGTTCGTCTCATGGTTTTGTGTAAATGTTATACTGTCTATAATTTATCAACCAAATACGTTTTTTAAAGAGTGATTTGCACTGTGAAACACTTTAAAACTTTTAATTACAAGATAACATCTTCTTTATATTTCTTTCATGGTGACACTCTTTCGCAAAAAACGAGGCTGAAATCAGATTTTTTTGACGATTTTACTCTTGAATTACCTCTCTCCACTTTTCAGATTTATTATTTATTATTTTAT
>OVAU01002744.1:0-12002 GCA_900406315.1 Biscutella laevigata subsp. laevigata
ATATATTTGATTTTTATAATTATTTTAATTTCGTTTCTAAAATAAAATAATATTTAAAATTAGTTTTTAATATTTTTCTAAGTAGGATATTTAAAAACCGAAATTAAATATATAACTATATTTTTATCATTTAAATCTCAATATTTAAATTATTATAACCTAAGTGTTTGATTACATATATTTCCAATTTTACCCTTAGTGAAAATTACACATATATTTCTAGTTTTATCCTTAATAAATATTTTTAATTTGTTATTGTTTCAATGACATATCATGTAATATTTTATTGATTTAAAGGTTATATTCTTTAAAATGACTCTGAAATAATACTATAAATATATTACATGATATGCTATTATAAAAAGATAATTTAAAGAACAAAATAAAAAGGATAAAATTGAAAATCTATGTAATTTTCACTAAGGGTAAAACTGGAAATATATATATATATAAAATTTTAATTGAGTGTGAGAAAATATTTTAAAAACGTATTTTTAATATATTTTAAATTTTAAAACGATTTTTTGATATATTTTAAATTTTAAAAAGAATTTTGAGAAAACTTTAAAAATCAAACTATATAATATTGGATTTATTCTTTTCAACAAGATACCTAATTTTCCTCTCTAGATAATTTTAATAGATTTAATAATATTTAAATAGAGATAAATACAAAAAAATTATATAAAATTTTCTATAGATAAATGTAGAAACAAATACAATAATATTTTAATATTTCAAAAAGTATATAAATTCACATATATTTCGAAATTTTCCCAAAAATACAATTTTTTTCCAAGATATATATAAATTTAACAAAAATAGAGTAACAAATAATGATTATCTTATTAACCATTAAATATATAAAGTTTTGGATTTTTTCCAAGATAAATATAATAATATAATTCGAAATTTTCTTTTTACAAAATTTTGTACATATAAATATAACAGTAAATCAAATTATATTAATATTTGAATTTATCTATTTTTAGCTAGAAAAGTCTTTTTAAACAAATTTTTAATAGAAAATCATTTAAAATTTTTATCTTCAATACAATGGTCAAATGGGTTAATTAACGGGTCAAATCATTGTCCGAGTTCAATATATAACTAATATTATTATTATATTTAAAGTTAAACATTATAAAATTAAACAAATTTACAGAAAATTCCTTATTATTATTTATTAATCACACATTTAATTTTTAAAATATAGTTTTATATTAAATTTAAATAGCATAACAATATAATTTAAAAACACATCACCCTGAATATAATGCGGGTACAAATCTAGTCTATTATATTAAAATAAGGTTTATCTACTTACAAAGTCATAATGAACTATTTCATTTAAGAACTAGGCAACTTAAATTATATAGGTTTCTAACCAATATTAAATTTATCTTAATTAGAATATACTTAAATTCAAATAAAAAGAATAAAAAACGTAACTTCTCTATAAAAAAGGAAAAGGAATATTCTCTAAACAAAAATAATAAATAATAAAAATTTCTAAATACCTAACAAACGTAAATTCAACATTTTTCTATTGAAAATCACTTAAAACAATTAAAATATATATACAAAATAAAAATTCCTTCACAAAAAATCTTTAAACATGTAATTTCAAAGTTTTATCCTAAGTAATCACTTAAAAATAAAAATCTACAAACGATAAACATATAAATTCATTTTTTTTATCTTATTGATAATCAAAATAAAAATCTATATTTAAACTGATATAGTTACAAGTTAAGGAAGAATTATTCTTTAAATGAAGAATAAAAAAAATAAAAAATTTATAATATACATATTAAACGTAAATCCAAATATGTATGCATAATTATGATTCCTTCACAATAAATATCTCTAGCCACATAAATTAATTTTTTTCATATCTATCTATTATATTAAAACAAAGTTTATCTATCCTAAAAATCATATTAAACTATTTTATTAATGATTAGAAAATTAAATTATATATTTATAACTAATTTTTATGAATAATAATATTATTATCTATTAAGAAATTTCGTTGTTTGATAATATCACTAGAATAATATCCTTTGGTATATTCCCAAGAAAAATAATAATAAATAATTCTAAAATAACCTTTTTTATATACTCCGAAAATCACATAATGATTGATCATTAAATTACAAACGATATGTTTATATACATGATCATCACAATTTTAATTTTGATTTGAATTAACAAAATGTCTTTATTTTATTACTTTTGATTAACGAATTCATAAATCTCCTATATTTCTCATTTAACATAGAGAGTTTTGATTGAAGTCTTTTCTTTTTTCATAAAAATACTTAATATAATATAATATTATTTAATTACAAGAATTATGTATCATAAAATAAAACAAAACAATTGTCCCGCATTAGATAAACCCTGTTTTAATAGATTAGATAAAAAAGGTTTCGGAGTTGAGTATTCTTCTACGTTCGAATGCCGTTTTTAGATTGAAAAGTGTGAAAATTTGACTCCGTTAATTCAACTAAACATTGAAATAATAAACTCTTTTTGAAGAAAATGTGTTATATAATATTACACCGGAGGATAAATAGATGAATATGCTATAATCTCTATAAATTATTATCTAATAAATTAATATTTTGATAAATCAATAATTTTTCAAATCTTAAATTTTGGTTTTTATCCAATTAATTACATTTTAAACTAATCTTTCTAAATTAATAAATATCATAATCTTAACAGAAATTTTACTGTATTCTTATGTTTTTGTTTTCCACTCAATTATTTCCATTATATATTATCCTATTAATTCCTCTACAGATAACCATTTCACACAAAAAGATTTGGCTATATATTTTTATGAATAGTGATCTAATAGCAAAACTACTTTTAATTGAATAAATTTTCTGCATTACAATCACAAAACAAAACATTCAGAAGCTCATTTTAATAGATTGACGATGCTTTTAGAAATATATATATAACTAGAGTTTCCGTATTATATGTGAAGTGATTTTTTTAAAAAAAATTAGTGCTTTTTAATTTTTTATTGTTTGGTATTTAATTTAAGATATATAACATTTAAGAAATATTAATGAACAATTTTTTCTGTTAATTTTATATAATGTTAAAATATTGTAATAATATTAATAATAGTTGATTATATTAATTGTTTATTTTTGAAACTATATGCACACTCCAACCATAATTTTATATGTGGATCAATCCGTTAGACCATTAATTATCTTCACGTTTGTACTATCTGAACATTATTTTTTTGTTTATTTTTTATCTTAGCATAAAGATGTAATATTTCTAAAATATAATTTATGTTATAAATATACGTTTGAAATAATATTATAAAGATATTATTCTAAAAGTAAAAATTTATTATGGATTATATTAAAAATATTATTTATATTAAGAATTAATATTACTATTAATATAATCTTAGATTTATTTTGGAAAATCTTGTATAAGAAGTTCAAGTTTATTTCTATTAATTTTTTAATATTTCATTTAGAATATATTAAATATAAGTAGATAAATTTTTATATAATATAAAATGTTTTTTGTAATTTATGTTATTAACGTTTCTTGTTAAAAATGATAAATAGAATATTATAAAATATTTTTTTTATATATTTGTTAGATAAATTTGATTACAAATCATTTATTTATTTACAAATAAATTTTTAAATATTATATTTAGATTTTAGAAAATGTAAAGAGATAAATGTTTGATAAAAATTTAAATATTTCTGATAATTTATTTTAAAAATGGTGAAATTTAAAGTAGTATTTATATAATTATTCCAACAAATCTATTTTAATTGAATATAATATATTAAAAAGATGAAGTTTAAATATTCTAACCATAATATATTAAAAATGAAATTACTTATGAAAATAATTTTAAAATTTCGAAATTATTTATGTGTATTGATCCCTATATCACGTTTTAAAAGATAAATCAGGTTTATAATAATTAATTTATTTTTATATCTATTAAATATATTAGATTTAAATATTTATTAAATAGGTTAGATCTATAATAAATTTATAGCTATTTATATAAAATTAATTTTATATACATATTTTTAATTTTACCCTTAATGAAAATTACATGTATTTCCAATTTTACCCTTAATGAATATTTTTAATTTGTTCTTTATTCTAGTGGCATATTATGTAATATCCTCTTATATATTAATAGAGAAGTGATTTAGGTGATGTGTCGGGTATACAATTTTTTGATTTTTTTTTAACTTTTTTAATATTCTAAACATGTTTCTAAACAGATTTATTTTTAATACTTTTTTTAATTGATTATTGTTATTCATCGTGCCAAACAACATATTTACATGGAGAAATTAGTTATTTAGATTTTTAATAGACTTAAATACTTGCAAATTCGATTAAAAAAAATCTGGAATACTTACGTGAATTAAAAAAGATTGGTTGTTTAGATTTTTTAGTAGATAAGAGTATTTAATTCGATTGAAACTAAATCTAGAATTTAATTTTCCACAAAACATTTTAACCTAAATTATAATCACTATAAATATATAAGATCATAGTAGTTTTTTCCAAACTTTTACAATTATTTACATTAAACATCTAAGATTTTTTTTTAATGACGTCTATCACATTTATAATTTTTCTATCTTTTTTTTTTAATATCTTAAACCTATTAACAAATGGATTTATAACTAATTCTTTTTTATAAAATATTCTTATTTGTGTTGGCAGACAATATATTTTAAATAAATATTCATTTATTTTTAATTTTGTTTTTTATATTATTTTATAGTAGTTAATATTTAAACAATAGTAATCTTATAAATATTTTTAATTAGCTAAAAATTATTAAAGAAGTTTAATGATAAAAAGTAAAATCCAAACAAGTCCGAATCTTAATCTAGTTTTACTAATTTAAAGATTATATTTTTAAAAGTGATTATAAAGGGATTAGTTGTTTAGTATTCAGAGCTCGATCGAACTGTTGAATTAGTGCTAATTGATCATTAGTTTTGTCAAAAAAATAGACCAATAGACTCACTGTCAATTCTTTTTTTCTAGTTTATATATCCATACATAATTCTTAAGAAAATTTCAATCATAAAACGATATATCATTTGCTTTTTGAACTGAACATTTGTTTTATTTTATGTTTTTTAAGGAATCCTGGCGGAAATTTTGAGGAAACAACACCACCTTCAGAGTGAAAAATTATCCAAGTCATTAGGTAAACATTTGTATTGTAAGAAAATGCATAAAATGTTTATCAAAAAAAAAAAAGATATATGTATATGTAAACTGAAAACGAAAGAATTCGGTTAAATTCACAAATTCACTTTGTACCTTACTGAAACTTTTACTGTGTGAGAAAATAATTTCCCAATAATACTAACACCGTAACACATTAGTTATGGACGGTTAAAAACAAAAACACATCACGTTTCTAATTTATGAAAACAAAAGAGAAAAAGGGCTAAAACCGTATCACTGAACAAATAACACCTCATGGACCTCTCTATCTTTGTCTCAGAAGACTATATATGTTTATTCCAAGAACAAAGAGACGAACAAACCTTCTCTTTTTAGTGAACAATTCGTCCAAAAATCTTGTCTTGTTGTATATGAAAACACCCAAAAAGAACAGAGAGAGGCAAAGGAAGAGCTCAACAAGTATATAAGATCCATGCTTACATTACTTTCTTCCTCGGGTTAGCCTCTGCAAATGGTAGTTGATGTTTCCCCAAGACTTAGACTTCGAATCAGCCTACAAAGCCAGAGTTTTTCAAAGTTCAACAAAAAAGTTTCACCAAACAAAAAAAAAAGTAATGCAACATGAGAAAGTTTATTGACCTGGCCATCCATACAAACGCTCAGGAGTTGCTTCTGTTTCTCACATTTATCATCTTTGCAATGGTTAAGTCCCAAACAGTTTAGGAACGATACCATTTCTTTCATACACGGTTTTGCCATAGACCCGAACTTTTTCGGGTTTATGTACAAGTTTCCAGCCTTTCTCCCCATAGCTCCCTCTCAAATCAAGAAAAACCAACTGAAGAACCAGAAGCCAAAAATAATGAATCAACTAAATTTCAGTACCAAATAAAGTTTCCAACAAAGCTGCTTGCTTCTACTGAAATTATCCTGAAATACACTCTTTACATAACATTTTCTTCTATTGATACAACCCTTGGCATGTTCCCAAAGATCACCCCAAAAGAGAAAGAAAGAAATTTTAGATTAACACTTCAGAAGAAAACTGAAAGTTACACAGACAACACTTCAATAACAATGCGGTTGGTAAAATAGATCTAATCAATCAATAAAGATCAAGACTAGGCACTGTAAACATTTACAATAACAGCCCTAATATCTTCAATGACCATAAATTTTATTCTCCTTGGACATGAAACGATTACTAACTAAAAACTGTGAGTTCTTGTAGAGACAGGATTTCGAAAAAAATCTCTAAATTGTACAACGATATGAGATGAATTCTTTAAGAGGGGTGAAATAAGATAAGATATGAAAAAACAACCCTAAGGACTTAAATCGGAATCAAATTAAAGTGAATACAGGCAAAATTAAAGAAGAATCGAACACAGAAACGGTCTCAGATCTAAAAGAAGAACGAACCGAACCTAAGTAGTCAGATCGAAACGCAGAATCGAAGCGATGAAACAGAGACAGCACAATATGAAACTAAAATCAGACAAATAAGCTAATTAGGGAGAAAAGGAGACGAACCTCTTACAGTTTAGGTAGAAGCGAAATCAAACGATTTCTGAGAGAAATAGGGGAGCGAGAAAAAAGAAAAACCCTAAAATTATTACAGGTTTTTCAGATACAACTCCGCTACCTGAAACCAAATATTGAACCCAACAAAATCGAATATTGAACCGAACCAATTTTTTTTTCTTTTTATTATCATTAATTAGGAGACAAATCGCGTATATGTCGTTTTATTTTAGGAATAATTGGATCCGAGGATACTTTAGAAAAACTAATTAAATCCTAAGACACTTTTTGAGATCGAGGTACTTTGCCTCTGTGATTTGTTAATTCTATTCCTTAACCAATTTCAGTAACTATTGCTAACTATTTGGAACAGTAACTTTCTCGTTTTGTTTACTTTTGAGAGAGAATTGTTTTTGAAATCTATCTCATTAATTTGATGTTTAATCCTCCGCCGCTCTGACTCCTGAGAACTGCTTTCGAAATCACTCCTCACTCTACCTCTTTCTCTTTCCATTTTTTTCAAAAATTTCAAGAAGTTTTCTCTCACATCCAAACTCATATTCCCCACATTTCTTCTCCGGCATCTCCATTTCGATAGTCGAATTGTCGTATATGTCATGCCGTCTCACATCATCTCCGACATCTGCTCCGCCCACCGAATGTTTCCGGAAAAACGCCGTCATTCAAAGCCTTATTAAACCAGAAGTCTTCATCTTTTCTTCACCTCGTTATGGCTGATATCTGTTTCTCACCTTGCTTTAGTTTGATTCTTGGTTTTGAGATTTAATTTTTAATATTTGTTTACTATCATATAACAATTTATTTTTTTCACACCGTTCCCATTTTGGGCATGCCGTTTAATTAAGTTTTCTCATGATTTTCTATTGCTCCGGTTTGGTTTACATTTGCGAGGAACCCATACTCCCTGTTCAGAGAGTCGTAGATCTGATTGTAGTTTTGTGTTCAATAGTTTTTGGCATGTCAACATTTTTCCACCGTCTACATGATCGTCTATAAATGGTCTTTTTCGAATGGTCGCCTATGTATGGATTGATCTGCATGGTCTCTTTACAAAGAAGTTTTATAATTAACGCGTGGTCGTATGGTTGTGGAATGTTTTGTATGTTCGAGTATGTGTTACTTGAATCGCATGTTCTGTGACAAAGGAGACTTCGTCTTGATGTTGCTTTGACTACTTCGTGTTCGCATGTTCGTATTCACGTGGTTTGCTTTGTATGTTCACACTATTTCTCTCATCTGTTTTATGTGTGTCGTTACACATGGTAGTTGTTATGTGGTTTGTTTATCATGTTCACCTGTAATGGCTCTATAGATATATGTTGAGTCTTGTTATGTGGTTTGTTTATCATGTTCGCCTGCAATGGCTCTGTAGATACATGGTAGTTGTTATGCGGTTTGTTTATCATGTTCACTTCCAATTGGATATGTGTGATTATATGGTAGTGTTTCTATGGTAGTTCCATGTTGTTCACTCAGGTGATGCGCCACATCGTCTGTTCCCTTTATAACTTGGTTTTGTTTTTTTGTGATTTATAACAGCTGATCAACCTAAAGATTTTCCCCCCAAGCTCTTCGCTTCAGGATGATACCCTAAAGGCAGACTAAATGTATATTCTAAGCCGGATATACTATCTTTTGTTCAATCAAAATTGGAAGGCATTGCGGAGTGGAAAAAAATCCTAGCTTGTCCTTTTGATGGACTCTATAATCTCCCTGTTTCCCAGTGCCCTATTTCCTGTCAACTTATTCATGGTTTGCTATCTCATCAGTTAGTAACCAAGAAGAAATACGAATTGTGGACAGTTTTTGGCGGACATTCTTTGCGATTCTCCCTGACAAAATTTTGCACTATAACTGGACTTAATGGTGGCGAATTCCCACCCTATTTTCGCCAAGAGAAGAAAAAATCAGTTAGGGAATGCCCAACTTTTGAAGTGGTGGAAGGTTCGGCTTGGCATAGATTTATAGGTCATGATTCCGAGACCACCCTTGCTGATGTAGGTGATATGCTTTCCAAGAGTGAGGGAATGCCCAGTTGGCGGAAAGTAGGGCTTGCTTTGATTTTAATTGTTGATGGTGTCTTGATAGCAAGCCTTCAGTCTCATCGCCCAACCCCCAAGTATGTCGACCTGCTAGATGACGAAGACAAATTTATGAGTTTCCCATGGGGTAGAGAATCATTCCTCAAAACTGTCCACGCAATGAGGCCCAGGAAGCCAAACGGAAAAAAATGACGATCCTATTAAAAGTTTCTGTCAGCAACTTCAACAACAATCATTTAGTCTCAAAGGCTTTCCGTTAGTTCTTCAGCTACTTGCTTTCCAGAGTTTCCCGCTACTATTGACATTAATTCCTGGAGGTTCAGATACAAAGACGTTGTCCCAAGCTCCGTTCGTTAGTATGGGGAAGCTCAGTAGTATAAAACAACAGGATGTTGTTGCAATTGAGCACGATCCCTTGGTACGTCTAATAAAACTTTGTCCTTACACTTTATTTTGCCCCCTGCTTTTACACTATCTAACAAGCTTCTTCACTGATTATTTTACAGTTAGCATTCCCCCCCCCCCCCCTTTTAGTCGGTACAGCTGAGTGGGACGATGAAATCAAAGATAGGAAAGTTGATTTAATTGAAGATCTCATCGCCAAAGGTTACAATTTCAAAATACACGAATGGCAAGGGGGTGATGATTCACTGTCGTTAGATGTTCCTAGACAAAAACGTCCTTCTCAGAAGGCCACACATAAAAGACATATCATTTCCCAGAGAGATGCCACAAAATCCACCAAGCTTAAGCCCCAGCCATCTGCCACTAAACGTTCTTCCAAGCGAAAGATAACTGCTAACCGTCATAGTATGCAGGACAAACCAGAAACCACTGATGAGCTATTTGAACGGATGGAACAAAGATTCGCAGAACAGCGTGCCGAGTTTGACGAGAAAATCCAAAAATTGTAACACAATTCCTCAAAAAACAAGTCCGCAGAACTACCTCATTCATCATCAAGTCGTAGCACGTCACTGGACCATAACTTTGAGGTATCGATACATTAAACTACCAAATCTGATTTCAATATCTAATCTTACTATGTCTTCTTACAGGGCCGTGTTAACAACGACTTTGAGTTTCTTCCCAGGAAGTTCGCTGGCCAATCAAGCAGTCTTATTGTATGTCAATTTTTAAAAATTAGTCCACATTTTTAATTGTTTAATCCCTATACCCCCTTTCATCTTGTAGAATGCCGACTTCGACTTCTCCTATGGACAAACAACCACGCTCAATGAAACAATCCCTGCTCCCCTATTGGCTCCCATTTCACTCTCAGTAAACAAGCATTTAGTTGTTTGTGTTATAAACTAACAATGGCCATTCTAAATACTGTATCCTTATGTTTGTCACAGGCTCCTACCGATGTCACTATAACACCATCTGACCATCAACCTGGCGAAACTACTCAAGAGGATATTGCAACTAGCATTGTAAGTATATGTTTCAGTATTATCTCGTGCCCATTTGTTCGCTGTTATATGTTCACTTTTTAAAAACCTAACAACATTCCTTTTTTATAAATGGTAGGGTCCCCATGAGGAACCCATACTCCCAACTGCTCATCAATCATGTCAAGCTGACAAAGAAAATTCGGCAAACAGCTTTGTAAGTTATAATAGTTTACACTTGTAAGTTAGGTAACAACTTAGTCGCGTGTTCGTCCTTTTGCGTTCGTAAACCAGTGGTCGCTTACTACTAAATTTTATTGCCCATTTTAGACTACTGCCTATGATTTTACATGTACCCAACCCAATCCTTCCTCATACGAAGTTCCTGCACCAGAAAATCAACAACCTAGAAACATTATGGTCAGTCCTCCCGCCCTTTTCTTACCGTATTCTACTTCAGTGTTTAAACTCTGCACATTATTAACGTCAACCATACATCTCTCTAATATTAGGGAGAAGAGACTGCTGATACAATCAAAGTCATCTGCATCTGAACACCTTAGATCCCAACAGCTTAACATACTAAATACTTTATCCAACATGTCTTACCATCTACACAGCACCCATCCTTAACTTAATTTATGTTTCATGTTTTCTTCTAGGTCAACAATAACGACCCCACTATTGAGGTTGATGTATCGGAAGAGGTTGTTATTTCAAGTGTACGTCTGTTAACCTATAATTTTGAATTCAATAGCCTAACTAGTAAATTCATACATCAAGGGCCTCACAAACCTCATTAATCGAGTAACAGCTGATTGTGACATCACTACTCCATCCTCTGAGGTCTTGTTGATTAGTCTCTGTTTTTATGTACCTTTAACTGCATCTCATGGTCGTTTTTCCCACCTTCATGCAGCCTAGTTTACTTGTTCCTCCTCAGTCAGTACCAGCACTTCCTACTCAGCTTGCGCCTGCACTCGACTGCACCTCCACTGAGGTATTGTTTACCAACCACACATCTCTTTTTACTACTCCATATTTACACTGCTTAACTTCATTCCTCTGTATGCAACCTACACATGTTGTTCCATAGACAATTCCAGAACTTTCTCCTATTGAAGTACATCCACCAACCCGTACCATTTCTGCTCAAGTCTGTTATCATATGCACAAATTCAACATTCA
Organism: Biscutella laevigata subsp. laevigata; assembly: GCA_900406315.1. NCBI lineage: Eukaryota > Viridiplantae > Streptophyta > Magnoliopsida > Brassicales > Brassicaceae > Biscutella > Biscutella laevigata. Next base: position 11,393 of record OVAU01002744.1, read on the forward strand.
GTTCTTGTTATGCGGCTAAACTCTTTTGTTTCCAAATAGCAGGCTCCCCCACCCATTTTAGCTCCTTCAACCAGCCAACTCGAATCTACAAAACAACAAGGCCAGACTAGTACCGAAGTGGCAGTGATAGATCTTACAAGTGGAAGCTAAGGCCAAGGAAGTTTCTTAAAAAAACCCTACGTTATCAGGTTAGTGCGTCCATCTGTTCATTGTTACGTACCACACTATATATGTTTACTATCTTAATAATTGGATCCTAACGTTTCCTTTCCCCTTACCAGACTAGCATCCCATACCGACAACTCTCTGTAGATGATATCTCCTCCGCTGATGATGAGAGTTCAGATGGTTGCCAACCACTCCCAACAGAAGAAGAACTAGAATTATGCACAATCTTTAAGTCTGCGGTTGCAACGGACCCAATGGACTTGTTTCCAGAGGTTCACGTAGACACATTCAATCGGTTGCATCATTACCTGCTCTCCTGTCCACAAAAGTAAGTTTACTCTAACTCAAAAATTTCCTATACACTCAGCTCTTTAGAAATTAACCGTCTAAATGCTTTCTTGTTTAGGAAACATATCACGACAACACAATTTGATCTAGACAA
>OVAU01002745.1:0-12002 GCA_900406315.1 Biscutella laevigata subsp. laevigata
AGCATCGACTGCCCATGACATATAATTTTTTCCAGATAATTTAAGGGCATGAAACTCGAGCTTGCGAGTTTCGACATGATAACTATAATAAAATATTAAACGATATTAATATATATATATANAAAAAGGATATCGGTTTTTGAACGGAATAACGGGTTGTCGAGTCGGGATTGAGATCGTCGGGATCGGAACGTCGGGTCGGGAATCGTCGGAGTCGCTCGTGTTGATAACGTGTTGTAAAACTATTATAATAAATATATATATGTGTATGTATATATATATATGTGAGTGGAGAATTCCAAGACTTTCGGAAATGATTTGGAAATGATGAAAAACTTCTTTGATTGATTTGTTTGATATTTGATGATTTTGATTATTGAAAGTGATGTTACATAAACATCTATTTATAGGTGAAATAATCAAAGGAGAAAGAGATACCTCATTGATTAGGTGTTGATAAAACTAAAGTTTAGTGTCAATTGCAATGACACTTACATTTTGTTTACATGAAATAAGACATATAATTAACATGTGTCAACACAAGTGATGAATAATCATATTATTTAATATATTGGACCATAATTATTATGGGGCCATTTTAGCCGTCCATACCTTTTGTTCTTTAATTAGCTTTTTTCTGCTTGCCAACTTTTACAGATTGTGATTACGTGTCCATACCAATCGTTGATCTAAAAACCTTGACAATTTGGTTACATTTTAAAAATAGATTTAGAAGTTTGATGGATTTTGACACCTCAATTTCGTTGATCTAAAAACCTTTCAATGTGATAGTCGTTTTCAAAATTCTCATAATGAAAAACTATAACCTAAAAAAATATATTTGAAAACCTGTCCTGCTAAGATCTATAATGTCTATCCATCTTGATAAGGTTTTGACTAATTTTGGTTAAATGATCGGAAAATAGGTCTAATATCTTCCTTTATTTTTAAAATTTTTATTAAATATTACATCGAGTAAACAATCGGAAATTATTGTTGAGAATTTCACAGAAAAATATATTTTAATATTCGTAAGAGATAAATAATTTTATAAAAATAATAACTGTGAATCAATATTAATGCTTCTAAATGTTTATATTTGAACATTATTTTAAGTTGAAAATCGTTAATAACGTTTAAAGGGACTAGATATGTATCCGCCATTATTCAAATAAAGAATTTGATTAGTGACATAAAGCAGAGTGAATAACTTAGCAATCTAAGAGAATAGTTCTCAACATATTGTACCACCTCATCTCTCGTTAATTAACTAAATTCTAAACAAAAATTATAAATATATTATATAATAATATAAAATTTAACAAAAAAAACTATTGGAACATTTGGCAAAGTATATGTTATGAAATAGAAGAGGTCATAAGTTTGATTCTCTTCTTTCTCATTTTTGTTTTAAATTAATATTTTATCAAAACGACGTAGTTTTGATGTTTATACATAGATATATAAAAATTTTGAAATTTATATGCAATTCAGGGTTGCAGGATGATATAGTTGCAAAATTGATAAAGTTTTATCGTTAAAAAGAAAAAAACAAGAAAAATGAAAACTAATATGCAAAGAAGTATTCAAAACTAATTTAATATAAATTATGTATAATAGAGATAAGTTGATTAAAATCAGATAAAAATAGAAAATATCTTTTACGAAATTAGATTTATAAAAAAAAAATTACAATATATAACGTTGGATTAAAAGTAAGAAAATATTGATAAGTAAATATTTCAAACAAATTAAAATAGATTATTAAGATGATAAAATTTTAAAATTTAAAATAAGATATAGATCTTTAATTATGATAATACATATAACATTAAATATTAAATTGTATTAAAATTGATAAAAATATTTTATTTACTTCTTAAAACTAAGTCAATCATCGTTTTAAACTAAACAGATAAGATCAATCTTAGTCTAAATTAGAAATCACTTTTATGTTCAAATGTTAATATATTTAAGAATAGAGAAGACATAAATATTTAAATTTATATAAGAGATTTCTATGAACATAATATAATATTTATAAAATAAAATATAAAAACATATTGATCATCGAATATTAGATAAATCAAAATTTTTTGATATCAAAATTCAATTAATTTTTAGTAAACAAATACATGTGTATCACGCGGATTCTCTCTTAGTTAGAATAATAAGTTGTATATAAAAAAGTATACGCTAAAACGAGAAATAAATGAATGTAACATTTTGGTTAATGTTTGTTATTTTGCTATTAGTTTTAGATTACCATTTAAACATACTTATTTGGTAAGATAATTAATACTAAAAAGGAAAGAAAAAAACACCATTGTAGATTCGATCTGACATGGCAAATCAGACTGGCAGATATGTGGACCAAACTTCAAGTGGAATCCTACCTGGCATACACTCACTATCAAAGTCTATCATCGATCAGACATTGCAGCACAACGAATCAGTCGACGCAAACCTGTCGCCACGTCATTATCAGTCAGTTCATGGGACCCACATTTTAGACTTTGTCGGGTCCCAACCACCGGCCTATACATCTCGTCACCAGTCCACGTAGATTAACATGGAAACATATATTAAAAAAAAAAAAAGAGGCAAAACCACAAAATCAATAATGCAAAATTAAATGTTAGGTATTCAAATAGATATCGAGAAGAAAAAATTAATTAATGAATTTTCAGGAAGTGTGTTAAAATCCTATATATTAATTGAGAATCTATTTAGCTTATGTGTCATCATATATATTAATTAAGAATTAATTTAGTCTATGTGTTATTTATAGAGTAAATTTAGGAAATATTATATTTTTGTTTTGAATTTTACAATATTCAAATAACATAAAATATCAAAGTAAATTTAGGAAATATAAATTCAATTTTCGAAATTAAAAATCAGCATCATCTTATATATTAATTGAGAACCCATTTAACCCACATGTCATTCATATAATAAATATATGATTAAAAAAAATAACTGAAAAAGTTTGCAATACAAAATCTTATTATTATATATAAATATATTAACAATTTATATTATAATTTTATAGTTATATATATAAATAATTATAATATTTAATCCCGAGCATGGCTCGGGTCAAAATCTAGTTCTTTTTTTAAAGGAAAAAATATTGTTGTACATAAATTAAACAAAAAAATTGTTGTGACATATAAACAGTTCATATATTTTAATTGCATTGTGAAGCACTTGTGATACTCTTTACACTCTATGACTTTTTTTCTCAAAAGTGTGTTGAGATGCAATTATGAGTATCAAAAGTGTGTTAGGGTGCAAAATTTTCTATATTTTATCCAAAACTATAAGTGAAATTTCTGAGAAATTTGAAATGTGAATGACCTTTGATAAGTAGAAGCAATAATAATAAGAAACCAAATGGTTTTGTAAATTCACTGCCAAAAGATTCAAGGGTTTCAGTATATTTCAACCAAATTTCAAATTTAATGAATGATAATATATATTTTATTAAAACAGGGTTTATCGACTTAAAAAATCATAAGAAACTACTTCATGTAATGACTAGACATATATTTTATTATAACAATATTATTATTTCAGTACAATAATGTATGATGTTTAGAAAAATATTTAATAATTTAAATCTCCGAAATATTTTTAAGTTTAGTTTTAAACTAATCACTTATATCTAGCAATATTGTTAGGGTTAGTTTTAAAATAATGGGTCATATTTAGTGATTTTTTATATTAAAACAATTTTCATATATTAAAACATCTTATATTTGTTATTATTTTATTAATAAAATAAATACTAAAAAATATTATTGGTTAAAAATATATAAATATTACCAAATAATACAATTTGATATTTTATAATTTTATGCTAGAAAAATATATTGACACATATAATATAGTATAATTAAATAATAAATAGTATGTGATTATAATTTACAGTATCAAATTAATTTTAAATTAAAAGATACTCACGTTAAGCGCGGGTTGAACTCTAGTTATATCTTATTTGAGAAAATATCACATTGGTGAAATTATATTCACTTTGCTCATAATATATAATTTATTAGACAGTTACATAATTTTTAAGAAAATTATTTATCCAACACAATAAGCATAGATGATATATAAAAAATAATTTTAGAAATGCAAATGGCTTATTTGCCTCTTCATTTACTTTGATTAAGTCTTTATTTATTATTCTTAGATAAAAAACATATATTTAAAATTTGTATTGATATTAGAGAAAATCTTATATCGTGAAACAAAATTTGAAATCTAAATTTTTTTATATTTTGGAACAAAAAAAGTATTAACTATTAAATACATCTTTCTAGAACTTCCAACACCACACCATGCAGATGAAGATTTACCTAATATATGACTGAACATTTTTGAAAGATGTTATAATATTTCTTTATAAAAAAAGGAAAAGGAAAAACTCATTAGATTTGTTGGAACAAATATTTTACTGCATTTGGTCTCGAACATCTATCAGTATCACAACAAAATGGATATAGTAGGTCATATTCGATATTGTGCTTTTACATCTATTATATTAAAATATGATTTCTCTACTTAAAAAGTTATATTGAACCATAATCAACTGAGTAAAAGAATTTCATACGCTAGAGAATATCATATGTAGAGTAAAAGTATATCGCTAATCGTTTTTATCTGGTAATTTTTTATGAGTTCATTCGCTTTCATTTAACATCACTAATTATAATACATGTAATAATAAAATTCACAAGTTCTGTTTTATTTTCTAAGAATATTTTTAATTCCGATATAAGTCTTTTCTTCTGTTAGGTTTTAAAGTATTTTCAAACTCACATGATCTCTTTAACGAATTATTGATGTTTCACTACATTTTTTTCTGGAAATTAAGTATTTGACCCATAATTATTATGGGGCCATTTTAGCCGTCCATACCTTTTGTTCTAATTAGCTTTTTTCTGCTTGCCAACTTTTACAGATTAGGTCTGGGCATTTTATCCAAACCCGAAAGATAATCTGATAATCGACCTGAAAAAAACGAACCAAACCTAAATCGAAACTTTTCTAAAATCTGAATGGGATGAAATCCGATGGTTTTTATACTCAAAACCCGAATAGGTTTACCCGAAACCCAAATAGTTACCCGAAAACTCGAATATAGGCCTAAATATTCAATATTTTTAAGTATTTTTAAAACTTTGCTATAACTTTTAATGTTCAATATTTAAATTTAAGTTATTTAATTTATTTTAAATGTTTTATTCTCAATTTTATGTTTAGTTTTTGTACTTGGTGATATTTTTCTAATGAAAGTAGTTTAAAATTTGAGATTTATTAGTATTTCGAGTATGTTTTAACATTTTTCTAATACAATTTTTTTTTTTTTTTTTTTTTNTCTAATACAATTTATTTCGGGTATTTGGGTAAAAACCCAAAAAATTTTGGGTATTCGGGTAAAAATCCGAAATTTTTCGGGTTTTCGGGTAAAAACTCAAAATTATTTGGGTCTCGAACCAACCCGAAAAAAATTCAGGTTTCATTCACAAGACAAAAACCAACCCGAATATACAAATCTGTACCCGACTCAAAATTTGTATATAATCCGAATGAGTCAATGTCTCATGGCAAAAAACATTTAACCCGATCAGGCTTTACCCGAACCCGATTCAGATATCCGAATGCCCAGACCTTATACAGATTGTGATTACGTGTCCATACCAATCGTTGATCTAAAAACCTTGACAATGTGGTTACATTTTAAAAATAGATTTAGAAGTTTGATGGATTTTGACACCTCAATTTCCGATGGCGCAGACAATTTGCTCAGTCCCTTTCATTGCGATAGTCGTTTTCAAAATTCTCATAAGGAAAAACTATAATCTAAAAAAATATATTTGAAAACCTGTCCTGCTAAGATCTATAATGTCTATCCATCTTGATAAGGTTTTGACTAATTTTGGTTAAATGATCGGAAAATAGGTCTAATATCTTCCTTTATTTTTAAATTTTTTATTAAATATTACATCGAGTAAACAATCGGAAATTATTGTTGAGAATTTCACAGAAAAATATATTTTAATATTCGTAAGAGATAAATAATTTTATAAAAATAATAGTTATAAATGAATATTAGTGCTTCTAAATGTTTATATTTGAACATTATTTTAAGTTGAACATCGTTAATAACGTTTAGAGGGACTAGATATGTATCTACCATTATTCAAATAAAGAATTTGATTAGTGACATAAAGCAGAGTGAATAACTTAGCAATTAGAATAATAAGCTGTATATAAAAAAGTATACGCTAAAACGAGAAATAAATGAATGTAACATTTTGGTTAATGTTTGTTTTTTGGTTATTAGTTTTAGATTACCATTTAAACATACTTATTTAATAAGATCTTATTAAGCAGTGATACAATGTGTTTTATCACTGAAATTTCATCTATTATAATTTATAACTAGAATTGATCCCGCGCTTTCGCGGGCATTTTTATTTTAAAATTAAGTTTTAAATTATAAAAGCTATGAGATATTTAGTTTGACTATACAATCTGAAAAAGAATATTCCGTTTAAAAATCTCCATAAAAATCGTTTAAAAATATTTTTTACGTGACTATAAGTTTAAATTAAAAGAGTATTTTCTTATATAAGTTTAAATATATTTTCTGATTTTTTACGTGATTATCACGATGAAATACAAATTTTTATTTATTGGTTTAAACTAAAATCATTTAAACTAAGAAAAAAGGTAAATATGAAGAATTTTTTTTTAAGATTGTTATTGACTTTCAATTAAAAGTTTTTCTTAAAAAATCGTTTGAAGTATTAGCTTTTATTATAGATTTTTATTTATTAGAAAAATAGGAAGAATATTCTCTTAATTTTTATTGGTTTTAAATTATTAAAAATAAACTATAGGCACGTTGGATGTATTTATATAGGTATTAAATTATTTTATCCAAATATCTTATTAAAATATGTCTATTTATTAAATGAAATGATTCATTATAATTTTTTAAGTAGATAAACCCTGTTTTAATAGAATAGATTTCTATAGTTAAAAAGTTAAATACTAATATTAACTTGAAAAAAAATGTATGTGTTTAACGTGAGCTCAATTCTAGTTCCATGTGATATCTGAATCATTAAATAAGTTACTTTGTATAATGTTGAGCAAACGAAAAAAATTCAAATACTAAAGTTTATCATAAGAATCTATTTTTTCTAATATCGCGTATATTTGTTATTGTACTTTTATCATCTATTTTATAGGAAGATAATAAAATACATTTTATATAACTCATATTCTACCTTAATTTAAACAAAATTGTTGAAATATAAAATTTGAAGCAATCTATGTAACAATCTAAGACCAGTTTTCATCATATCTATTTACTACACAACTGTACAAGAAAAGCTTCTTTCTTCTCATTGATTATTATTGCTTAAGAATAATCGAGAGCTATTTTCATCATAGAGCACTTTTGATATTTAAATCACATAATAAAACACTTTGGAAATAGTTTGCATTCTAGAATATATTTGTTGGAATCGAGATGAAATATGACTGTTATACCCTTGAGTTTGTGGTCAGTCAACTGGTGATCTAACTCGTGGTCAGTTCTGGTGATCTAACCTATGATCAGTAATTCGTGTTTTAATTGTGTTCAAATTTTTAGACATGTGTATTAGTCATAGGGTAACTCGTAGTCAGTCATCTGGTAATATATTTTCTTAAGAGACAATACAATTGTACTGACTCGTGGTCAACATAACTTATTGGTTAGTGATATCTTATAATAATGAAGTCATGGTTAGTGATATCTTATAATAATGAACTCATGGTTAGTGATATCTTATAGTAATGAACTTGTTATAATATCACAAATGTAAATGTGTTGAGATGAAAAGAAATATAAAATTGTTATAGAGTGTAAATATGAGTATGAAAAGTGCTTTAGAATACAATTTTTTGTCGATAATCAATTATTCCATAATTATTTTATTTTTAGGATTTTTCTTTAACAGATATTAAAAATGTATTTTATGTTGATAAAGGAGCATTTAGTTCTCCTATAAATTAGCTATCTTCACCAAAACTCTTCACTCATCAAAGCAATCTCTCACTCTCACTCTCACACACACACATATATACTTTGTTTTCTCTTCTTTCTTTGTTCATTTCCACATATTCAGATGGCCACCGTCGGGGTATGCATATTTTAAGAATTTATAATCAATTTTTCGTTAATCTAAACTCTAAAATTTGATTACTGATCAGATTCTCTCTACATAGAAGTTAGAATTAGAAATCGCCAATTATATATGCTAAAGTTTATAATTAAACTACTTGCCGTTATACAAGAACAGAAACAAAAAACGGCACGTTGTTTAGTCAACTTATCTAAGCTTTTGAACAATGGTTTTGGCAGGTTGAACCAGTGACTTTACCAGCGGCTGAGAGCGTCGAGGTGGCACCACCAAAGACGGTCGAGCCAGAGGAAACCGCTGTAGCTGATTCTGCTCCAGCTCTGGTACCAGAATCTGAAGCGCCTGTCGAAGTAACGACTAAAGACGTGGTCGTGGAAGAAACAGAGAAACCAGTTGAAGAAACTGAGGAAAAGAAAACAGAGACCAAAAAAGAGGAAGAAGCTCCGGTGGAAACTCCAGCAGTTGTGGAGGAAGAGAGCAAAACTGAGGCAGTTGTAGAGACTAAGAAAGAGGAAGAAGAAGAAGAAAAGAAGACAGAGGAAACTCCTGCAGTTGTAGAGGAGGAGGAGAAGATAGAAGCAGAGGAGAAACATACGGAAGTAGCCGCCGTGGAATCCACCGAGGTAACTGCAGAGGAAGTTGCGGTGGAGAAGGCTGATGAGTAAATTGACGAAGAAGTTCGCAAGTAATATTTGCTTCTTTTTATGTACGTTGCGTCTTGTTTTGTGGTTCGAGTCCATGACTCGTGATTTGCACTACTCTGATTTTTATATATTCTAAACTATTTTCAATGGTTAAGCCATAATGAATCATCGCTTAGAACTACTAGCAGAGATTGGGGTTTACAGGAAAGCATTACAGAAAGTCAAAGAATTCTATAGACAACGAAACCTGCTACTTCCTTTTCTTACTAGTGAAGATAACCATCAATTCAGAGACCAGCTGCTTGTCCTCGTGCTTTCTCACGTACCTGTTTAAGAAACCATCATCTGTACATACCAAAACAGACGACATTGGAGGGAGTTCACTTCCAAGCAATCCTTTTGACAAGAGAGCTTTGATTACGTTACACCTTGGTACAGTCCTCTTCTCCAGGCTGTATCCAAGTACCTGAGGGTTTGAAACCACAGCCTTTAGTGGCCAATTCATCTTCTTCACCACATAGTCAGTCTTCTTTTTCACAGACTCTGCAGAATATCCAATGCTGGTAGGAACACGCTTGACTATCATCGAAAACTCATCTCTGCTAAATCCTAGCCCTAGAAATGTTTCAATGCAACTCTCTATCTTCTTCTCTGAAAGACCAAGGCTTTGCGGGAACCTCTTGAACACCGAGAGTATCTCATCTTTGAGTAGCCCACACTTCTTCAGTGTTTCAAACTTGTGAGTTATCTTCTTCTCCGAGTGTATTAGAGAGATTGGGCACTTATTGAACATTTTCCATATATCTTCCACAGCAAAGCCTAAGCTTTTATAGATACTGACTTTCTCTTCTCTTGTTTCGTTCTTCCATCCGTAAACAATGCGCAGAGCTTGAAGAAACTTCGAGGTAGTTGGATCAAAACCCATATCAATAACCTTCTTGAGGGATTCTTCAAATCTTTCTTTCCCACAGACAAATGGGCGATTGGAGATGAGCAAGGGGAATAACAATTTCTGAGGCACGCCCAATCCTCTCAAAACTGATAAATTTAGGATTTTATTCTCCAGCTTACCCTTTGGCAAAGAATGACATAACTTTTCAAACTTGCTACTCTTATCAGCTTTTATAACCTCTTTGACGTAATCATAGTATACTCTAATAGATCTATCCTTTCCCAAGATTTGAGGAACTGTAGAAATAATCTCAGTGAGCTCAGAGCTTGATCTGGACTGCAGAAGCTGAAGCTTTGGAATAAGGGATTTCTCAGTATCTTCTAAGAGCAGTCGTGGATAAATCGTAATGATGGTGGAGATTTGAGTATCTGTGAACCCGTGACTTCTAAGAAGACTCAGAACGGAATCCGGATTACCCTTGTCCACCAAACTGACTTTCTTGGAGATTGATTCAGCGAGTTTTCTAGCTAAACCCAGAGAATCAACGAGGTAAGATACAGTAAAGTTCTGCTCAATTCGACCATCTCTAGGGCAAATATCAGTAGCACTAGTAGAAGAGAAATGATTGAAAAAAGCAGACGCATTTTGCACTGAGAATCTCAAATGACAACATTTCTGCAACTCCAACAACCTTCTTCCATGGAGTATTACGGCAAACATGACAATGCAGAGTGTGAGTACCAAAAGGAATAGCAAATCCGAAGAGTGTAGACGTGATTCAACCGAACTATTTGTTCGGATTCCAATAAAAGGAATTTCCCAGGATTCGGGCTTAAATCTCAGATTCCAATCCGAGGGGAGTGAGAAACTGAAGCACAGATCAACTTTGACAAAAAAAAAACAAAACCCCGTAAAATCAACCAAAGACCAAAATTTGGAGACGGAAAAAAATAAATTGGTTTTTGGGGGTTTAGATGTTAAACCCTAAATTCGTCAAGGTGATGACAAGAACCCGTTTCGAACTTGAATAAGAAAGTTGGGTCTTATTTGGGTCTATGAGCGGACCCGGCCTTGGATACAAATTGTAATTATGCATTAACCCACTCATCTGATCTCACTTTTCGGACCGTCTCAGCTCTCCTTGTATCACTTTTATACATTGAGCCATTTTTTTGCAAGTTAAAACTGAACCGTTACGACGTCTCACAACAAGAAAAATTGTTCCTAGGTGCGACGGTGATGGATAAAGAAGAGATGCCAGACTCATTCAATCAACAGGGGATAGAGTTGGGATAAGAAGGTTAGTTGGTTAGGTTGGGTTGGTGTTCAGTGTTAGGTAGGTTCATGGGTTAGGTCCAGTAACTCGAGTTGGTTGATTAAGTTAGCGAGGAGCGGAAGTCATCTAAGACTGTCATCGAGGAAAACGTTTAATCCATTAGAGGGATAATTTCGAATAAACATGATAAAGTGATATGATAGTGACTTTACCAAACACAACATCGTACTATATTTTGCACAGTATCGATATGAATAGGTTTTAACCCTAGAACACTTTGATACTTTTAATTGCACTTTAGGACACATGTCATAGTGTTTGCACTCTAGAACTAATTTTCATATCTTCTTTTTTATTTGTGACCAAATTGTCTTTACTTTTGCTAACTAGAACAAATTATTCTGATTTGTCATTTTCCAACTAGTTTTGCTTTTGTTGCTAACCATAATTCAACAATCATTTTTTATTAAGTTCGATTGGTGGTGGCTAACCACAATTCAACAACTTGTTTATTAATTTGTGTAAGTATTGACTAATTAATGGTTAATATTATGGATGTCTAGATGGGTAGCCCACCCCATTTAGACCCCATATCCGTTTAGACCCATTTAAGTTTTGAGGTCTATTAGGGTACCCGTTTAGACCCATTTAAAATCTTTGTACTCAATTAGACCCAATTAGACCCATTTAATTTATATGTAACTTTTATTTTTAATAATGCATTTCTAATTAATTTGATTAATTAATTTATAAATTATGCCATATTTAAATACTAAATTTATATTTTATTTTTAAGAAATATTATTTTTAAAATTAACATAACTTTTAAAATATAAAATTTATCATTTTGTGAACTCAATATATTTTTATAAATATAAATAAACGAACTAAATGCTAACAGAATTTTGTACAGACTTGTTTTGTAAATTCCCAAAAATAGTTGGTCTCATGAACTAATTTCTCTGTCAGACATTTAAACA
>OVAU01002746.1:0-11998 GCA_900406315.1 Biscutella laevigata subsp. laevigata
CCCTTAACGGGCACAACACTGCGTACAAAACAGACAAATCAGGCAAAACGGGCAAAGTGGGCAAAGCGGGCAAACCGGTCAAACAAAGTATGTTGAATGGTGATTTGAAGTGTGGGTAAAGCGGGCGGGCAAAAAAACTACTTTGCCCACNCCTATTTATCTTACTAATATGAACGAAAATATCTTAAACGACACTGAAGTAAATTTGATTGAAAAATACAAATCAAGAACAATTAATTTTGAAACCATAAATTTCAATATTCTTATACAATTACTAATAAAAATACAGAATCAATATCACCTAACAATAATAATACTTTGAACCAATATGAATGAATTTTACTTTTAAGCAATATGAATGATTTTTTTTTTTTTTGGTCATAAACCAATATGATTGAATACCACCATATAATATTTCATAGAATCAAAATCTACTAGTTTGACCGAAACAATGACAACAAAATCATGCATCCAATGGGGTTAATCCCTTGGTTTGTTGGAAATTATATTGCTAAACAAAATATATTTTTAGCATAAAATTAAAAATTTAACTATAATCAAGCAATGAGTCAAAGACGAACTTCAAAAGCCCTAAACCCGATAAACAAAGAAAAAAAAAAAACAGAACCCCAAAAGAAAGAACAGATTACAAAAAGTAGTTTTCTTTTTCTTTTATGAAATGTGTTCATAACAAGACAAAATCATTACTCAAATCTCCAAAAATAAAACATTTTAAACAAAGTAGCACCCACTACTCTCTCTCTCTCTCACAAAAGCGTCTCTTCATTTTCAATCTCACTCTCTCTCTCAGAGAACTTTTAATCTGGCTATGGATCCGGTAGATCCTACTTCCATTATCTTCTCAAAGATCAGAACTTTAGAACCAGCTTTCGCTTCCAAAATCATTGGTTATTTGCTTATACAAGACTTGGGTACTAGAGATTTGATGCGTTTGGCTCTTGGACCAGACACTCTCTTGCAGTCTCTCTGTCTCAAAGCCAAATCTGCTTTAGGTCTTTCTTCCTCTAACGGATCTTCTTCTTCATCTACTCCATTGAACCCTATTTCTAGACCTATTAACATCCACCGTCATTCCTTATCTCAATCTTCCCCTAGAACTTCGGGTAATGGGTTTATGGAGTTTTCGAGGAACCCTTCGTCTCCTTCTAACCTGATTTCGAGTCAGTTTCAAGCAAGTTCGTCTCTTTTTGCTACAGACGGTGGTTCTGGTGAAGGAAACGGCGATGTACTCGATGAGCAGCAACTTGGTAACTACTTGTCGTTCCTCAACGAATATTCTTCGAATAATAACGACGAATCTGTGGATCTGTTTGGGTACTCGGGAGATAATGCTGATGCGCATTTGCACAAGAGGAGTTTCTCAGCCAGCGATGCTTGTTTTGGTTCAGATGAACCTGGATTTGGCGGCGGCGGTTATAATAGGTTCCAACACTATGGTGATTTCGATTCTCCTGGTGGCTTTGGCTCGCCGGATTACGTTTGCAGACAGCAAGAAGAGATGTTGAGGATGAAGATGGCTCAAAGGCAGCGAATGGCTGCTGCTCAGTACTTGGCGAGTCCTGGCTCTCCAATGTCGTATGAAAAAGGCATCAATTTTCTCTTGCATCCACGTAATGCGCATAGGTAAACATGTAATGAAGCTATTATTGATCAGTAGAGACTTTAGATTTTACAAAATTAGCGTAGAATCCAAGTCTAGCGTTGCTTGAAGTGGATAATGGAATTTTTTTAATCTTCTTACATTTAGTTGTCAAACTCTTACTTTGATTATTGTGGTTGTTGATGTCATTTTCACATGGTTTACTACTTTTAGTATTCATTACACTTTTATTTGTCTCTACTTTTTTTTGGTTAGTCTGTTGTTTAAGTCTTTCCTATGTTCCAAGTATTGTGGATTGATTTGGATCATACAAGAGCAACAGATCTTTGTATGAAAAGCCTTAAACTTTATCTTTGATGTTGTGGTGTTAGTAAATCCTTAGTATTCTTTTGGTGGTTATTTTTTTTTGCAGATCAGGAACAAGACAATTTGGAGAAGAGGGTTACTGGTTTGGTAGTCCGGGACGACATGAAAGGGAGGACTTTATGGGGATGGGAGATAAATCTAACTCTGCTTCCAAACAGATTTACTTGACATTTCCAGCTGACAGCTCCTTCACTGACGAAGACGTCTCCAATTATTTTGGGTATTTTTCAAAACGGTTTATGCATTTGCTTCAGAAAAGAACTTAGTGGATATCCTACTAACATCAAGATTAATCATGTTTTGTTGTTTTTTTGGTAGCAATTTTGGAGCAGTGCAAGATGTTAGGATTCCATACCAGCAGAAAAGAATGTTTGGGTTTGTCACTTTTGTCCAATCTGAAACTGTGAGAAACATATTGGCCAGAGGAAACCCTCATTTTATCTGTGACTCACGTGTGTTGGTTAAACCTTACAAGGAGAAAGGAAGAATCCTTGAGAAGTATGTTAAAACCACCTCTTATGCCTGATAAGGCTTTCTTTTCTCTAATGTGTTTCCTTTTCAAATGATAATTTTCATCAACCAATAGCAGGAGGCAGCAGCAACAGCTGCTACAACAGATGGAGAGAGAGAACTTTTCTCCTGGTTCAAGTCCATCTGGAATGGATTCCAGGGAGCTCTTCGATTGTCACCTTGGCAAGTTGAATTTCTTCTCTTCGATTGATTGGCCACGTCGTCAATATCTCTTTCTCTTCTCTTTCTGTTATATGTTCTAAGACCAGTCTCGTTTATTTGCTACCAGCACCACGGATGTTTTCTAACACACATGAGTTGATGAGGAGAAAAGCTGAGCAAGCCGACATGCAACAAGCGTTGGAGTTCCAAAGGAGAAGACTTCTCAATCTGCAGTTGCCCGACATAGATAGCGAGTCGTTTCACCATCACCAGCGTAGTCTTTCTATTGGGTCCCCCGTTCATTTTCCTTCTCGTGTCAATCAAAGTATGCTCTTTCGATCAGAAAACGCCAGTGAAGAAGTCATTCAAGGTTATTCTATCTCCACAACTTGCAACTTGGCTTTCTATTGCTTTTATTCACCCTTCTCCCTCTCCTGTGTTTCCTCTTTGCAGGTAATGGTGATTCAGGACATTTTCAGTATGATGCAACCCGAGCTTTTATGAGTCACACTGATCATTATAACAGCCAAGAACGTGGTTGTAGTAACCATCTCAACAAAGGGTATGATTAGTTCTCACCAGTTTTCAAGTTCAAAACTGGTTACATCCATGCTTATCCGTGTTTTTCTTTTCATTTCTCAAGACAAGAGACAACTCCGGAGAACGTCTTGCCTGATAACTTCTTTGCTTCCCCATCAAAGACGGGTGAAACTGAACAGCCCGTGTCTGAAAAAGAGAACTGTGCTACTCTCTCTGTTACTGCGGAACACAATCCAGCCTCCACACTCCAGTCAGTCTAGCTATTAGTATGTGCAAAATCTCAGTTTAGTCGATCACATTATTGCAATGATTAACACATCTACCAATTCTCAGGAATGATCGAGGCAGAGAAAAACAAGTGAATGGTTGAAAAGGTAGGCATTTTAAGCCATACTGCAACGTAAAGCACACTTTTGCCAATGGTTTATAATTTTTGACATTGGTTTTTTAAATCTTTGGTTGCAGAAAAAGTAGAGACTGATAAAAGCAGGAAGTAGAAGAATTTTGTCTATATGTAGAAGCTGAAGACGGTTTTATAACATGAAACAGAAAGAAAGGTAGAGAGAGCAGTTAGGATTTTACATATCTGGAAAAAGGGCGGTTGCGGAATGCCAATCTGCAATAGAATTACAACTAAGTACTAACCTCGATAGAGTACTGATAGGCAGAACAATACAGTGACTGAAACCTTAAGTTTTAAGTTTTTTGGTATGTTCATCGACAATGTTTACCTTTTTACTGGATCACAAGCCGTGGTTCTGGACAAGGCTACTTCAATGTCAGTATAGATGAATATCCTTTTCTCGGTATCGTTCGTGCTTGTGACTTGTCTTGTTAGTAGACAAAAGTTGGAATGGTCTCAAATGTAACAAATAACAACACAGGTGATAAAGTGATGACTTTGGGAAGAACAGTATTATACATGTGTCGGAAGAATGTCAATTCTTGATCCAGCGATGGTTTCGTTCAAGAAATGTACCTGCCATTGACATGAATCCAGCAAATGTTTAGTCTAAGAGTGGATCTACATATGCATAAACGTTCAATCTTTCTTCTCATATTGAAAACATTTTGTAGAGTAAATCCTTTGTAATATAGTTTACACAGAATTAGACACCCTATGGAAACCTGCCTTGAGCTTGTATGGGCTGAGAGCAAAAGAGGAGGAACTAGTTGGATGGAGAAGAAGACGCTTTTACCCTTTTTGAGCTTTCTGAAAAAGCTCAGGCAACGTGTCGAGGTCTGTTGCAGCTTTGCTTGCCACGTTTCCACCGTGTGTTCTTGAAACCACCGACTTTTTTTTTTTTTTTTTTTTTTTTTTTTTTATNCCGACTTTTTTTTTTTTTTTTTTACTTCTTTATTTATATAAAGGTCTCCAAATCGGCCCATTCGTACACCGGCCCAGGTCCGTTCGAATCTTACACTGAAAAAGAAAAAAGGCTTAAAAGACAGGCCCAGTCCAAGGCCCAAAAGCCAATACCCAAACAACATCAAAAACCCTAAACCTAATTAAGAGAAACCACCGACTTGCAGCGATGATATCATGTGATTCCTTTCTTCTCGACTCAGCATCCCCTATTGGTGGCGATGATATCATCCGACAGTATAAGGAAGCTCCCATCTCTCTCCGGTCTCCATCAACGCCGGAACCCACTCGAAGATAATCCTTTCTTCCACCCCTCACATGGCTTCTACATCACTTCTTCCGACGCCATCCTCTCCCAGGTCGTCTACGACCTTTCTGCTGACTCCCATTCAGGCGTGGCCTACCACAGGGCTGGACCCCGGCGGGAGATCATGTACGAGCCATCGAGTGTGAAGGCAGCGATAGTGACGTGCGGAGGGCTGTGCCCGGGGATGAACACGGTAATAAGAGAACTCGTTGTAGGTCTGTGGGAGCTATACGGTGTCAGAGAGATCTATGGAATACCGGCTGGTTACAGAGGCTTTTATTCCATGGAAGCCGTTCAGTTAAATCCCAAGATGGTTCGTGACTGGCACAAGAAAGGCGGCACTGTCCTCGCCACCTCCCGAGGTGGCTTCGATCTCCATAAAATCGTCGATGCCATCCAGCTCAACGCTTACAACCAGGTCTTTTCCTCTCACACTCTCATTCCCTCCAAAATATGATCTTAATTCTTCATGGTGATGTAGAATAACCAAATCCACTTTCTTCAGCTCTACGTAATAGGAGGAGACGGCACACTGCGTGGGGCTGTCGAGATCTTCAAGGAAATCAGCCGCAGGAAACTGAAGGTGGGAATAACAGGTATTCCAAAAACCGTGGACAATGATGTTGGCATCATCGATCGATCATTCGGGTTTCAAACCGCAGTAGAGATGGCTCAACAGGCTATCTCTGCTGCTCACGTGGAGGCTGAGAGCGCAGTCAATGGCATTGGACTAGTGAAGCTGATGGGCAGAAGTACTGGCCACATTGCTCTTCATGCCACTCTTAGCAACCTTGATGTTGACTGTTGTCTGATCCCAGAGATGGACTTCTACCTCCATGGCAAAGGCGGGCTGTTCGAGTTCCTCGAGCAGAGACTGAAACAGGATGGGCATGCTGTACTAGTTGTGGCTGAAGGGGCAGGACAAGAGATGATCCCAAGAACCGAATCTCAGAAACAAGAGAGGGATGAATCTGGCAACGCAGTTTTCTTGGACGTGGGAGTTTGGTTGAAGTCAGAGCTCAAGGAATGGTGGGGGAAAGAGCATCCAGACGAGCTGTTTACTGTGAAGTATATTGATCCAACTTACATGATTAGAGCTGTGCCTGCAAATGCTACGGATAACATGTATTGTACGCTGTTGGCCAACTCGGCTATCCATGGAGTCATGGCTGGTTACACAGGGTTCGTGTGTGGTCCAATCAATGGCAACTATGCTTATATCCCCTTAGAGGAGGTGGCGCAAACTAAGAACGAAGTGAACACGAGTGACCACAAGTGGGCTTGGGTGCGCTCAGTCACAAACCAGCCTGATTTTGAAACGAATCCTAAAGACCTTCGAGAAGATTAGATGCTGGTAAGAATGAGAGAGTGAAGCTTGTAAGCCTGTAATAATCCTCATGTATATGATCAAACAATCAAACTATCAAGGCGAACCTTTGAGTAGGTCACAAGCCCTTGTTCTGGACAAGGGGTATTTCAATTGTTAGTATTTCTGTTTGTAGATAGAAGAGATCAAAAGCAATAACAATCCTTTCTCACTGATAATATTCTATTTTGGCAAGCCCAAGACGGGAGATCAAAAGCAAATGATTTCTTTTAGGATTCTTATCAGAACAATTGGTATTATTCTTTGTCAAAACTGCTCAGCTCCAACTCAAGCTATCTTTGTTTGATTCACAATAATTTAGGACAACAATCTGAAATAGAAATGAAACAAGAAACAGAATTTTGCTCTCCGCCTCCTTGGCTTAAGGTTATATCAAATATCAAAGTTGACGCAGAGATGATAACGCTTGGGTTGTGTTGCTTGAGATCCGGTCATGTATTGGTTCCTGTCAATAAAACCCGATTAAAATCTAAAACATCAAAAATTACAACACAGGTGATAAAGTAGACTTATGGATGAACAGGATCATACCTGTGTCGGAAGAATGTCAATTCTTGATCCAGTGATAGTTTCATACAAGAAAATATACCTGCCATTGACACGGATACTTCCATTAGTTCTTCTAACCGAGACTATTTGCAGAGGTTAACAGTGTCCAGCAAATGTCTAATCTTACAGTGAAAACATGTTGTAGAGCAAGCCTATAATACAGTTTAGACATAAAAATACATACCGCCAAGCTAATTCAGTTACAAGTTCTGCTGGAGCAGCAGGCAGGACCTGAAAAATATGAACATCGGCTCACCGATAATTTTAGCAGAGGATCTCCAATAAAGTAAAGAAATTACATTGTGAAGATGCAAGCATACCTCGTCCTCGTATGGATTACAATTCTCTTTGAACCACAATCTTAGGAACTCCTGTTTGGATAAAACAAAGAGTGAACATGTAATGAACAAAGTATTAGAACCCAATGAAACCGGGCTTGAACGGTATAGGCTGGGAGCAAAAAATTGGAAATGTGATAGTTTCATCATTCACCTTATCAACATTTTCAGGCTCAAGACCTTTCTGGAAACGCTCTTCATATGAACCCGCAAGCCAGTATCTGCTTGAATCCGGTGTATGAATCTATGCACAATGTTTGCAAGTAGATAATTATAATCAGCAATTTTGGCAGTTGTGCAGATTTTTGTTCAACCTTGAATTCAAAGAGAGATGAGACAGAAATAACAAGTACATAAAACTAACCTCATCAATCAATAAGATCGACCCATCACTACTTCTTCCAAACTCATATTTTGTGTCCACCAGTATCAGTCCATGCTCCTTGGCCACCCGCTAAAGCAAGCAAAATTTATTTAGAATCTAAAGACCTTTCACCTAAGCACAAGATTTCAATACTGAAGCAAGCAAAATACGTCAAGACTATGATTTCTAGTGGTCTGCAAGTATAATATTCTCAAAACCATTACAGTCTATGGCCTTAGACGAAGGGGTTTTAACTAACCTGTCCTAACTCAAACAAGCGCAAAGCTTTCATACTTGCTTCGTCAAGTTCTGCTTGAGTCATGAATCCACGGTCAACTATCTGCAAGAATAATTTCACGGTAAGAAGCAACACAGAAGTTAAACAACCTTAGGTAAAATTCTTCTCTTGTCACAGCTAGGCAGATCACCGAGATGGCAAAGTCATGACTCAAAAAAGGTTCCAATCATATTTTGTGGTTTCTACTTTATATCACTGTGACCGATTATTATACCTCATTTGGAGTGATCGGCACATCATGATCCTCAGCCTTTGTTGTTGGTGTAAGTATATTAGCTGGGAGCTTCTGGTTTTTTACTAATCCTGCAAAATTTAGTAATCGATATTTCAGTGATCTTCTGAGATGTTAAAGAAGAAGACAACTAATAAATGGCAACAAGCGAAACTGTACCATCTGAGAGCACATTCCCATAATAGTTTCTAACACCTTTCTTATAAACCGTCCATAAGGACGTGTCAGTACTTCCAGTCACATATCCTCGAACTACAGATTACAAATTAAAAACAGTTTAGAACTAAGCAAATAGAGGATGCAAAGGGAAGCATCTGACAAGGTACTTTGTAATTAGATCCAAAACATACTAACCCACAAACTCGATGGGAAATACTGAGCATTTCTTTACGATCACAACATTTCTATCAGGAGATGAAACGATTGCATTTGGAGTTATGTGCTGTGTGTTATTGAACCACCACAAACTAGTCTCGTTAAGAACCTGAAAGTTAAGCAGCACAAACTTATTGCTAATAGGAGTTTGGTCTACTGACATAAGAAGAATGAACGGCGCAAACATGGAGAGAGAGTAAAACCTGGCCTTTGAAGGGGATTGAAGCAAGATTTCTGTCGAATGCACTCAACCGATCAGTTGTAATAAGAACCAGATAATCACCAGCATCATAAATATCTCTGACCTGTAAACTTAGTTTCGCTTTTTGATCAGTTTTCAATTCTAAACTCAACAGACTTGTTCAATTGTTTGTTTTAGCACATGCTTGGTCTTTGTAGACAATAATGGAACTAAAAGCAAAGACCACTAACCTTTCCCTTGATTCTAGATTTCAGACCAGGAACAGTCTCTAGAAGATTGGTATCAGAGAGACAGTTGGAAAGCGAGTCTATGATTGTGCCAAGAACCTCTCCTTTACGGTTACTCGTGACTAGATCGTCAAGGGACAATTGTTCCGGTCGCTGCTCTTGCTGGTTATGAGCCTCGCCCTGACAAGACATAACTAATGAACACGGTTTAGGGTATTTCTTGAACTCGGGGATTGTTCTAAGGAACGAGACTGATGCAAAAGCTGGGTTTTGGGCAGACATTGTCCTAGTAACGCATTGGGGTGTTCTCAAAGGATTTAGAGTTGACCTTAAACACTGTGCCATTCCAGAAATAGACCCTAATACCTGCACCAGAAGCAAACCAAAACCTTAAATTATTATAAGATATCGAACCAAGTTTCAGTAGGAGCCAGACAGGCACAACATGAAGATACGAGGAAGGACTCTAAAAGGCACTTACGTCCCCTAAAGATTCAGGATTATAATCCAAAATAGACTCTAGAAAGGAAAGGGAAACAGATATGTATGCACCAAACGAGTAATATCACGACTAACAGAAACGCATGAATATATCAGAATCGAAAAAATTCAGATAGTACGAAAGCCAAAACCTTTACCAAAATAAGCCAAAGCTGGAGAAGAAAACGAAGGAGCACGGCGGAGTCAGTTCTGATAAACCGAGAGACAGGAGAAGCCGGCGGCGAGAATATGGGAGAATACAGAGCCGGAATTTGCGTTAGCGTTTTAAACCTGAATTTTTTATTTTTATCGAAGTATCATTTTATTAAGCAAAAAAATATATAGAATCAGAGAAAAACACTCGGCTTCGCCTTCCGCGTCCTCTCACGGAGATCAGATCCATCGCCTCTGCATCTTCCAAAATCTGCTGCGTGTTTAACCTGAAACCAAAGGTTTAACTTTTGTTTGAAGTTTGTGAAATCCTAAGGGAGATGCCTATTTAGAGACAAAATAGAGAGCAATGGTGAGACCATCGGGAAAGCAAAATTATGGGCGGGTTGCGTTAGTTTCATGCCTCGCGCTTTTAGCCGCCGGACTCGTTGCAGACTTTCTTTGGGCATCTTCTCATCGTTTCTCCTCCCTTCCCTTCTCCGCCAACACCGTGATCGGAAAACTCCCGCCTGCATCCAGTGTAAATGTTCAGTATTGTTCTATTGTTCTTTCATGTAATGAGATCTGAGCTTAAACAGAATTAGCTCAGATTTCTTCCTTCTTATGCTTACTATGGCTAAGAAGGTGAATGACTCTTTTTTCAGGATACTAAGAAGAAAAACGATAAACTTCGTGAAAGGAAGCTTTCTGCAACGTTTCAAGATTTGGCTGCTCCTGAACTCAAATGGGAGAAGATGTCAGCTGCTCCTGTGCCTCGCCTAGATGGAGCTGCAATTCAGATTAGGAATTTTCTATATGTCTTTGCTGGATACGGCACCATTGATCTTGTAAGTCTCCTAGATCTTTGATCAGTAGCATTTGGTGGTTTGGAACCAATGATGAGTTGTGTTTTTCTGTGTGTTTGACATTCAGGTACATTCCCATGTTGACATATATAATTTCGTAGATAATAAATGGGGAGGAAGATTTGATATGCCAAAAGAGATGGCACATTCACATTTAGGGATGGTTACTGATGGGCGATACATCTACATTGTCACTGGTCAATATGGTCCTCAGTGCAGAGGCCCTACAGCTAAAACATTTGTGCTCGACACTGATACAAATACCTGGAGTGACTTCATTCCTTTACCAGTTCCTAGGTAATTTCAAAACAAGTAGACGCAATTTGGAATATCCGGTGTGACAGGATTGCTTTAAGGATTAATATACCATTCTTGCATATGATCTTTGGCTTAGGGAAATGGCGATTTAGACCATTTTTGCTGCTCACGATTGGTCTTTTCTGTGATGCTTAAGAGAAATTGGGTGACAATTTTTTTATTACATTCAGGTATGCTCCAGCTACTCAGCTATGGAGAGGTAGACTTCATGTGATGGGTGGAAGCAAGGAGAATCGACATACACCAGGACTTGAACATTGGAGTATTGCAGTAAAAGATGGGAAAGCATTGGAAAAAGAGTGGAGAAGTGAAATTCCAATCCCTCGTGGAGGACCTCACAGGTTAATTTTCACTATTCTGTTGAAGGCTGTTGCTACGAATCCTTGTAGTTTTAAACACCATTCTCTGGCTTTACCTGAGTTTGAATGTAATTGTGACTGTAGAGCATGCGTAGTAGTGAATGACCGGCTTTTTGTAATTGGTGGTCAAGAAGGTGATTTCATGGCTAAACCAGGATCTCCCATCTTTAAATGCTCACGCCGTATGGAGGTATCCAATGGACAACATGTTTAAGTGATTATAACATGGTGAAACTCCTCATGTATCTGTTTTATGGAGGCGTGTGTGTCCTTGGTGATTCAGGTGGTATTCAGTGACGTCTACATGCTTGATGACGAAATGAAATGGAAAGTTATGCCATCTTTGCCAAAACCGGATTCCCATATTGAATTTGCTTGGAAAGTGGTTAACAACTCCATTGTAATCGTTGGAGGCACGACAGAGAAGCATCCTGAAACTAAAAAGATGGTCCTAGTTGGCGAAATCTTCCAGTTCAACCTGAATACAATGGTAAAAACTAGAGAACCACCTGCATGCTCAAACCTCTCTAATCTGTTAATAACTGTAAACAATAGTTTTGTTCGCTCTCTACAGAAATGGCATGTGATTGGAAAATTGCCATACCGTGTGAAGACAACACTCGTAGGGTATTGGAACGGGCAGTTATACTTCACCTCGGGACAACGGGACAAAGGTCCAGATGATCCAGCACCGCGAAAAGTGATTGCAGAAATGTGGAGAACCAAACTGATATTGAATCCATGACCATGAGAGTGACACACAATCTAATCGTCCTTTTGGAATGCAGAGTCAAGACATCTTTGGGGGCATTTGTATACTGTCAAATGAAAACAGAGGTTATGTAAAAAGGTTCATGTTGTCTTCTGTTTCTACTTAAGGGTAGATTGGTAACACGTTTATTGAGTTGTTGCGTTATCCAATACACCCTTCAACGTAGGTCTGGGCACAAAGCGGATATCCGGAAAATTTATAGTATTTGT
>OVAU01002747.1:0-11996 GCA_900406315.1 Biscutella laevigata subsp. laevigata
TTTCCGTTTGACATTTAGGGGCAATACAGAAGTTGCCTCTTGAAAGTATCCGTTACAACAGTTCGTAATCTGAGAGAGCTGTCATCACTAAGAAGAAGCAGAGAAAGAATCGAAGCAGAGAAGAATCGAATTTTGATAGGAAGAAGTTGAAAAAAAGAGCGATGAAGTTTATTGAGAAGAGGCCCACGAGTCCCAAATCGCCTCTACGGAGGAGACGTTTGAGCTGGGCAGGCTCATGGCTGAATCATCCGACGACGCCTTTCAAGCAAGTATTCTCCGCCGTTATTCAATCTCAATCCCCAAGAACCAGGTCTAAGCCCTCTTCCCTATCTCCTGATTTCTCCGACATCGATCCAACACTCTCCTTGTCAGACTCTCTCCTCCTCAAAATCCTTCGAAAGCTTCCTGAATCTCAGAACGAAGACGTCTCACTCGTTTGTAAACGATGGTTGAATCTCCAGGGACGACGTTTACGTACTCTAAAGGTTTTCGATTGGGATTTTTTGTTGTCTGGGAGGCTTATCTCGAGATTCCCAAAGCTTACGAATGTTGATTTGATCAACGCTTGTGTGAATTCACCGAAGAATTCGAGTATTTTGCTATGTCACAAGTCCATTTCGTTTCATATCTCTTCGGATTCGTCAAATTGGGGTTTTGTTGAGGATAATGTTTTGCATAGTGAAATGGTTGATAGAGGGCTTAGGGTATTAGCCAGAGGGAATTGTGATTTGCTTAAACTCGTTGTGATTAATGCTACTGAGATGGGGTTACTGAGTTTTGCTGAAGAATGTTCGGATTTGCAAGAGCTAGAGTTGCACAAGTGTAACGATAATCTCTTGCGGGGAATCGCTGCGTGTGAGAATCTGAGAGTCTTGAGATTGGTTGGAAACGTAGACGGGTTGTATAGTTCATCGGTTTCTGATATCGGTTTGACGATACTAGCACAAGGGTGTAAGAGATTAGTGAAGCTAGAGCTTAGTGGTTGTGAAGGTAGCTTTGATNGCAATGCTGTGAAGCGCTTGATGAGCTGACCATTTGTGATCATAGAATGGATGATGGTTGGATGGCTGCACTTTCCTACTTTGAGAATGTAAAGACACTAAGGATTTCTTCTTGTAGAAAGATAGATTCTAGTCCAGGACCAGAATTGTTGCTTGGATCTTGTCCAGCTTTAGAGAGTTTGCAACTCACGAGGTGTTGTTTGAATGATAAGGATGGGATGAGAGCGTTGTTTAAGGTTTGTGATGGAGCAACAAAGGTTAATATTCAGGATTGTTGGGGATTCGATGATGATTCTTTCAGCTTAGCTAAAGCTTTCAGGTAAATTAGCTTTAGGATCATTTCCGTGTGTTTTTTTCCTTCAATTATTGAGTTCATCGATTTTCAGTCAAATGGTTACTTCATAGACAAACACCATAAAGCCATAGTTTTCTGTTCTTCTTCTTAGGTCTTTTCACATCAGGATCCAATCAATCAACTGCTAAATAGAGTGAAATGCAGCTTTCTTCAATACACTAACGTGTTGTTTAACTTGAACTATATCGTAGAAACTTAAACTTGGTCTTGATGTTGCACATAGTATGGTTAACAAGAAACACAATTTCATGCTATTTCCTTTAAGTTTTCTTGAATAAGGATCGTGAAGATCATTGACAGTGATTGCTTTGATTTCTGTGCTGTGATACATAAATCTAACAACTTCCACAAAACCCTGAAAAGATTTCCCTTGCAATAACAAACCCATCTGCTGGTTATACTTGGAGATGCTAAAGATAGGCTTTTTTTGTTGCAGGAGAGTGAGGGTTTTTTCGTTAGAAGGATGCTCACTCCTAACAACAAGCGGTTTAGAGTCAGTAATTCTACACTGGGAAGAGCTTGAGAGCATGACAGTAATATCATGTAAGCACATAAAAGACAGCGAAATCTCACCCGCACTCTCTTCTTTGTTCTCTCTACTCAAAGAACTGACATGGAGACCAGACACGAGATCTCATCTCTCATCGGGTCTCGAAGGTACTGGTATTGGAAAGAGAGGCAGCAGATTCTTCAAGAAGAGATGATGCATATCGAATATATCTCATGTGCCCCTAATTAAACCTCTTCGTATAGACAAACCTCTTAGTTTATCTTCTTAGGGGCACAATTCTCTAATGTAAAATCTTCCTTTAATAACAAATTTGTAGTCAAAATGTTCAAAAACTCTTGTGGTATTGCAATGTTCTGTTGTTATTGTTATGTATAATAATAAAACTATTGTTCTTCATAGTAACATCAAAACCTAGATTCATTGTGCTGCAAAAAAATGTAAAGTTTTCGTAGTTTGTGAAATCCTTCATAAAATGATATTATAAGAACTTACATTGTGAGATAGAAACATTGTTATGGTCAATGACCAATTTTTATATTCATACAAACGGTTTCTTATTTCTAGTAAATAAAAGCTTGTAGTACATAAATGGATATCAAGGTATTCATACAAGCCCCATCGTCAACACACACACACTAATTGATGACAATTTTTATTTCTGAAACCTCGATCACATATGACTGTTCTGGCTAGGTGATTTCGATATCAGAATCTTCACCAGGATCTGGATTTGGGTTTGGTGTAGGTGATGGAGGATCTGGTTTGACTGATGGCTTCTCGGAATTACCAGTTGATGGTTTTTCAGAATTACCTGGATTTTGTTGTGGTTTTTCAGAACTACCTGAATTACCTGGTTTTTGTTGAAGTTTTCCAGAATTATCAGAACCATTTGGTTGTTGCCATCCGGGTGGGCAGCCAGGTGGAAATCCAAATGGTGGTGGACCAGGTGGCCAACCATGTGGGGGAGGACCTGACGGCCAACTCCCTGGTGGTGGTGGTCTGCATCCTGGTGGTGGTCCGCATCCTGGTGGTGGTCCAGGGAAAGGTGGCCAAGGAGGCATGGATTATGAGTTATCAAATGGTTTGTTGATGTATAATCTCACTGTGAACATAAGTTGGTATAAATAAAGAAGTGCATCTATTAGGTACGAAGGAAAAAACTGTTAAAGTTTTGGTTGGTACTTCAATTATATTTTATTTTGGAATAGAATATAAATTTGGTATTTTGGAGGAGATAATAGCTAAAAGTGAACAATGAGGTGACACTCAATGGTTAAAAGTCTTTATTATCCGTTACTGCATTCGATTTTTTCTCTCAAAGTTACAATCGGTAGAATTAGATTCTACCAAGCAGAGAATGGAGCAAACGGATCTAATTCGATCTAGGGATTTGACATTATGTTCAAAGTTACAATAAAGTAAATAGGAAAGATCAGGTTCATAGATGCATTAGCTCGAAGATAAGATTATTCAAAGAAGATGTGACATCAAAAACTGTAGATAAGTGGAATTAGATCATAAAACTAAAGGACTGTCTACTTCTTTTTATTGTTTTTTTTTTTGATTTTGCTTTAGTTGATCATTTCATATGACGATTCAGATTGTGTTCCTGAAACGATTCTTAAACGGTTTAGCATGAATACTTTTAAGACTGCAATCATCATTCTTATTGGAACTCACTTCAAGTTGTCTGCAGGTAAAGATGAATCAGAATGTATTATTTGGAGAAAATACCTTACTCAAGTGTTGTTGGCATTGTGATGTATATTATATGATTGGTTTTCGACCAGATCTTACATATGTTGTTGGTCTAATAAGTCGTTTCATGAGCAAACCAGTGTAATGGTTATTGAGATACATCAAATGTTTACAAGATTTGAATTTGATGTTTACTAAACGAAAATATTTCAATGTTTTATAATGACTGAAATTTTGACAGAAGAAGATCTATAACGAGATATGTCTTCATTGTTGGAGGAAATACAGTGCGATGGTCTGCAACCTATTGTGTCTTTATCAACAATTATAAGCTGAGTATTAGCTTTTGTCGAGGCTGTGAAGGAAGCTATATAGATTAAAGGACTGTCGATTGTAAATAAGGAAGAGCTAGTGTCTGGTGTGACACTACCAAGAAAATAAACTAAAGAATTTGCAGGATAAAAGAGTTTCAAGAAACATCGTTTATGATTCAAGAAACTGTTATTAGTTTTGAAGAAAACATCTTTGGAAAATCAAATGTTACATTTAGTTGGAATTAGATTCTGTAATAAAGTAAACCTTGAAAGATGAGGTTCATATATGCGTTAACCCGAAGATAAGATTATTCAAAGAAGATGTGACATCAGAAACTGTAGTTAAGTGGAATTAGAGCATAACTCAAGGATTCTTTACTTTCAAGTTAATCATATATCGCTTAAAACATATATCATTGATTATTTTCAATCATTAATCTGCGAAACCTATCTAACAAATTCAGATTGTATATAGCTTTAGATAATAAGAGAGTTAAGAGTATACATGGAAGAAAAGGTTTACACTTTCCAGTAATCTAAAATTCTAAATGACTATTTAAACCATGAACCAAAACCGAGTCATAACCAAGTCAGTTTACATATCAATCCTCATTTAGCTCCATACAAAAACAAAACATGAGCTTGAATCTGTATGAACTACAACGGCCGCATCTCGAGTTCAGAGCTATTGTGTGAAACCTGGACAGAATTGTTGTGGTTGTGGTGCTCTCTATCATCAGAAGCACTCATCTCTTGAAGCGGAGGCGGGTTAACCACAGTCATAGGCATCACAAAGTTGTCGGAAAGACGGTTTTTCATCTCACGGTGCGCTTGACAAACCGCACAAAAATGAAGGCAACAATGAACCAGACATGGATCACAAGGAGAGTTCTGTTTGATCCAACCAAACACACAGTCATTTAGATCCAGTGTTCTAAAAAAAGGAGAAGACTTTTAGATAGTTTTAGTGAACATTCTGATTAAATACCTGGAGATGATATTTCCTCTGTAGAGTTTGACGGACATTTCCGGTGTAAATGGCACACATCCACCAAGTAAACATCAAGCCTTCCCATATGAGAAACGAGGTATGTGGATCAATACCAGGAACACAAGCAACTATTGATGCGACTGTAAGTCCACCTTCTACTACAATCGAATGGCAGATACATGCTTTGGTCCATGATGTTTCTTCATCACTCAGAGTTTCATAGACACGTCCAAATAAAACACTTGGGCAGAGAAGTCCCTGCCAAACTATTTCAAGAACAACATAGAAGATTCTAGCGAGATCAATCAATCACTTAATGGTGCCTTTATACAGATTTTATGGATGTAAAAACTTACAACTGTTCATGTCCTCAGTGCATCCAAATATTCCGGTAGTCCATGGCTCATCTGCAGGAGCTTCGAAATTCTCAGGTAAAGGTTGGCCACACTCGTTGCATTTGTGAACAGCTAGCTGTAGAGAATCAGAGAGTAGAAAATTTCACAGATCCAAAATAGATCCAATTGGAGAAATTCAAGAATTTGTTATACTAAGAGTCAAACCACGAGTCAGACTAATCGAGCCTGCCTCAGTTTGTTGCAAGGAAAACATAACAACAAATCAAATTGACCAATTGATGAACAAGAACTATGGATCTCTTGAGGAAATCACAGAATTTACTGACATTCTAAACTAAACAAATACAAAAATGAATCCAAGAGAAAATTGTGAACAGGTAATATCAAACTGGGTTCCTCAGATGCGTAATTATAAAATCAGATCAGTAGAGAGAGAGAGAGATGGACACATACATGAGGAACCTCAATGGGCTGATTGAGTTCACCGGGATTAACCTCATCAACCGGAGCTTGCTCCTTTGTTAACTTAACATACCTCGACGGTGCTCTTCCCTCCGACATCTGAAACAATAATGAAATTAAATCTACAAAAAATGAATATCGAACTGGAAAATGGAGAAGAAAACAAAAGGAAGCGAAAAGTCACGAACCATTATGAAGGATTCGAGAGAAGCTGAAGGGTAACTTCAAAACCAGAAGCTCTTCTTCCTCGCGATGATCGATCTCTGATCTTCTTCTTCTTTACATTGCAAAAGATTTTGGGAATGTTTGTGAGATCTTAACCAAACAGTTACCAAACGAGTTGACTTGAAAGAACTAACTGGTCTTCCCGTCCGTTGACTTACCTAACTCATTATGTTACGTTTCAACTAAACGTTGTCGTTTCTATGTAATTTTTTTCATTGTTTCCGTTTGCATTTGCTTAGATATAGAAAACATGTACTTCTATATTTTTAAAGTTTTTAGACCAAGATTCTTTACCAAAAACATAAAGCAAAACATATATATGAAGTTTTTAGATCATAGATACTTGCCAAAACTCAGAAAAAAAAATATTCCAACGTAAAAAAAGTGTTTGATGTAGAAACTATAACATTTTTTTTTCTGTTTTAGATTAATATTAAGTTCCCACTTATTTTATTTCAAACATTAATCCTATTTGTATTTCTTAGTACATTAGTTTTTCATTCATTCTTCAAAATAGAAGAATATAGCTTCGATGAATAGAAAATAAAAAGAGTCTTATAGCTTCAAAATTCATAACATTATGAAGAAAGCATTTACCACAAATTGTGTAACTTGTTTATCTTTTTATATCGCCAACAAAAATTCAACACTGCAATGGTAATATGGTACTGGCTTGAACCGATTTGTTAAGCATTGTCTTGTTATAGACACCAAAGTTGAAAGAAACAGAGACTAATTAATCGAAACTGATACGACGCATTTTACAGACGAGATTAGCCGTAGGGAAATCGAGCTCACCACCAGCTTCTGATTTCATCACATCTTTGAGCTTATCTCTTGGCGTAGTCAAACACGTCTGAAAAGTCGACAGAACAGGCGGAATCGGCATGGACAAAGCCGAAAGCACATTGCTCAAATACTCAATGTCTACGGAGAGTTGTTGTGCTCCTCGGTCTGTAATGTATTGGATTCCTCTCAGTTGATCCATGTACAGAGCGGTCGCACCTTCAGCTACCTGTAGTTCATTTTAATGGTTAAGGTCTTAACAATCTATTTGCAGTTTCGAGGTTGATGGATGGTAAAATTAGATTTATATACCTTGAACATCCACTCGGTCGCAAAGAACTGTGCGTCCTCGTTGTTTGGATCACCATTGCTTGAGATTCCTTCGGCTAGAGGCTCAAGCTGCTGAGGTAAAGTAAGGAGATATTCTCCAACACTTGTGACGTAAGACTGAGGGTATGAGCTGAAGTTCGGTAGAGGAAAAGCAGTTTGTTCCTCGACTGAAGACCAGATTGGTAGGCGAGATACTTCCCCAAGTCGTTGTCTGACTTTTGATATGAGTATGTCATAGACAAGTTCATTGACTGTGTCGGCAAATGCGGAGACTCTCTGAGATGCCAAGGGCAGGGCATGGAACCGTGGATCTTTAGACTGCAAACACAACGAGGGAAAATAATGATACACATTGAACAATGTCTTGGTAGATTCAGAGTAACGTTTTCTACAGTACCTGCTCCAACAGGTTTAAGAGTTTGTGAGCCTTCTCTGGAACATCAACCAACCGTATAGCTGCGACATCCAGGGAAGCTCGTCCAGCCATAGACAAGTCTCCAGCTGACTGTACACTTGTCAAATGTGACAGGTTATGATCCAAATTTGTGCCAAATAGTGAAATAGACAAGCTGGAGTTTAGTCTAGCCAGAGTGGCTCTTAATGAGGCTTCAAAGACAGAAGACCTGCCCGTAAGACAATCGGCTACAGTAAGTATTTGGAGTGCTCCCTGAACAATGGACCATTCTTCATTTGAAGTCAAATCCATCTTGCGAGAGCTCTCCCTTTTCTCTGCACTTCCCTCTTTCTTTGAGCCAACTCCATCACCGGTACCATCTACTCCAAACACAACTCTTAATGATTTGAGTGTTTCTTGAAGCATCGAGATATATTGCAACATTATGTCATCTAGTGCAAGTATCAGCTCGTCTGCCTCTGAGCCGCCGGTGAAGCCAATACACCTCTCAACAGCAGCTTCAAGAAGTATGACAACTTGGGGAACAGACTCTTCCATCCTACGGACTGTTTCGCTGAGTTCTATTCCTTGCGCTCCAACACCACGTGTAACAGCCCCTCTTAGATCCACAACCGAGATCTCAGAAGACAAAATAGCACGTTCCATCTTCCCATACCTATAGCATGAAAAATTCTAATTCACAAGCAGCCTTGAAGAACCATCGAAAAATGAATTAATCCCTAAATGCTAGAAATGGGCAAAAGACATGGGAAATAGAGAACTACACAACATGAAAACTTACTTCTGCTTAAACGATTCAAAAGGTGAGTACACAGCCTTTAGTGTATCTATTAAGATCCTGAGTTCGGATTCAGAAAACAGGTGCTGAATATTTCTTGCAAAGGACCCAGTTATGTTATGCAATTCAATCAGGGCTTCAAGATGCTTGGTCTGAATATTAATACCCTTGGGCAAGTCTCCAGATAATAGATCCATAACACCTGCTCAAGAAATACATCAGAAGTGTTATTACTCTCCTCAATACACATAAATAGATGTAAGACAAATAAAAAGAATCCTCACTGTTTGAAAAATTTGCAATCACAAAGCGAAAAAGGTCATAAATAAATCGTTAAATGTGAAAATTTCATATTTCATTCAAGCCTCTTTTGCGAATTGACAGATTCATAACAGCGGCTACTATGCAAAAATTAACAAACCAAACAAGAAGAACCAAAAACAGTAGATAATGAAGGCAGAAGAACCACTACAGTAGCTATCTAGTAAAACATGAGCACAGTAGAGCAGGACCACCAAGGAAGTAACAGATCCAATTCATTTGGGTAAATGGACGAAAGTATGTAGAATAATCTGATAATCACTGACATCGTTATCCAACCTTTGGCGAGTGTTTTTGTTTCAGGAACAGCATCTCCTGTTGCAAGGTTAACACGAGAAACAAAACTAGCCCCCAGTACTCCCATGGTCTCAACCAACAGCTTTGGGACGAGAGTCATGTAGTCATCGGGGAATGCAACCATACACCTGAACAATCAGGAAAAAATGAATGTATCATACTTACGCTGCAATAACGTGACTGGGATAGAAGTCTAACATACCCTCGCTGGAAGGACCCGTATATATATAGTTACTGTAACAAAATACACAATTACCATTTCCACTCCTGCTCAAGATAGAGTAGCAACTCATCGTAAAAGCTTGGCAGCCAACTGGCAAAGGAGGTCTGAGATGATGTTACTTGAAACTCATCTCCGCTAGACAACCTTTGGCTTTCAATTCTCTCACTGGCAAGCTTGTTGGCCCTTTGCTTTGTGTCAAAATCCTCCCAGAGTTGTTTTATCGGCTTTAGACGGACTTTTGAATATTGCAACTCCAGAGATTTAAACCTCCCAATCCGGATGAGAATACCTCGCAAATCTTGGGCAACATCAACCTGCCAAATTTGAGGGAAATGTCAATCCAATAATAGCAACAAAGACCAAAACCTGAATTATTCCGGTTTCCTATATATATGGATTCCAACCTTGTGATATGTTAATGCATCAGTAAGACGTGGCTGCACCATCGCCTCCAGCCTATCCTCCAAAACTTCTAGTTGTTTTCTAACATTAGCAAATTCTGCAACCTGTTGGTCATTATCGAAGTTAAGTGGTGACGATAAAAGAGTTAACATGTTACAGTACTCAAGCTGATATAGTACTACCTCTCCAACAGCAGACAAGCAATCTCTCATGCTGGCAAGAGTTTCTGCAGCACGAGGAAGATCACCACTAGCAAAAACATCCTCAACCGTGGAACTTAACTGAGTTAACCCGGCAGCATCCTGTCCATATACCAGAAAGGAAACAAATTTCAGATCGTATCAAATGTAGATAAGATGGATCACAAAGTTACTATACATACTGACCTGTAGTGTTTTGTAGGCAGCCTCCATTCTCTGTTTGACATTGTCCACTCTAGCAAGGGCAGCTATACACTCTGCTGAAGAACCCTCTGCCTGCAAGCACCAATTTTGATAAGAACGCTGATTACCAAACAATGTTGAAAATGCATAGAATTTTGGTTGATTCAGATCAATTTCAAGAATATAACATCTTTTAGTATAATATGTTCCTCTCTGTCACATTTTCTTATGACACTACCCTGATTCATGCATAATATTTCGTTACCTAATCTAATATACCACTATTCAGTGTGGCGCTAGAGAAGATCCAGAAAATGATCTCAGTCAGATTCAGTCCAAACGAAAGAAGTAAAAAACGCATCGTATCAGAATCAAAGGAATCACGACAATGCGTACCTTTTTTAGCTTCTGGAGGATTCCAGCAACTGAACCACGCAGAGACACCGCATCATCTCGGAGTCGCAACACATCACGGGTGGCGCGAGGGACACGAAGAAGAGCACCTCCACTCTGCTCTTCGAGAGACGCTCCGATCTCCTCGGAAGCAATCTGAAGCTTCATTTCCAGATCCACGAGGTGTTTCTCAAGCGAGTCCTGCGGATGACGCGCTTGACACGACGAGTTAACCCACCGCTTCGCATCGAAATTCTCATCTGAAAATGGACCTAGATCCAGCATCATCCTGATCGGATATCACCCGGATCGAATCCGTACTTCCCTCAGTCTCCTGAACTCCGAATTCGTTGTTCTCTTGAGAAGAAGATCCTCTGAAGCAGAAAATGAACCAAACCAATCTAAACCGAAAAATCGGTTTTTAATCGATACAAATCTCTAATCTAAACAAAACCGAACCTAAAATTAACCTGAGCTCACAAATATGGGCCCAAAAGTGATGGGCCGTATTTTAATTTTGTAAAATGAAATAATTATTTTTACTTGAGAACCACGTACTTCTAGAACCCTCCTTATAAGCAGTCACTATTCTCTCCACACCTTCTACTCTTTGCTATATAATTCTCTGTGCAACAAAATTTTCTCCCTCAAAATCTTGAAAATACATCTAATCGAGTTTGTAATAAATCTCTATTGCGAAAATGGCGTCATCGTCTCTCGCTCTCAAGAGGCTTTTCTCGTCCACCGTCGTGCCTCGATCTTTTCTTGCCGTTCGTCCGGCGGCTGCTTCTCGCCTCTTCAATACAACCGCGGTCAGAAGCTATGAAGAGTCCGATGACGGCGTCGACAGGAGCCATCGCTCAAACCGACCAGTTTCTCGCCGCGGCGGCGATATCTTCTCAGGTAATCGTCATTCATTTTCCTCTCGTCCACGGTTACTGTCTATTCCAGTTTTGGTTTAGATTTCCCGATCTTACGCATATATGCTACTGAATTTCACGAATAAATCTAGTTCGATGCTTGTTTTCGGATCTGAACATGGTATTGAATTGCGTCGCAGATATTTTTGATCCGTTCATCACCCCAACGAGGAGCTTGAGTCAGGTACTGAATTTCATGGATCAGTTCGCCGAGAGTCCTCTAGTATCAGCAACACGTGGAATGGGAGCTTCTGGAGTTAGACGTGGGTGGGACGTAAAAGAGAAAGACGACGCGTTACACCTGAGGATAGATATGCCGGGACTGAGCAGAGAAGATGTGAAATTGGCTTTGGAACAGAACACATTGGTGATCAAAGGAGAAGAAAAAACAGAGGATGAGGAAAAGGATGTAAACGGCGATGTACGGAGGTTTACAAGTAGGATAGGATTACCGGAGAAAGTATACAAGATCGATGAGATAAAGGCGGAGATGAAAAACGGCGTGTTGAAAGTGATGATCCCTAAGATCAAAGAGGAAGAACTTAACAATGTTCGTCAAATTCAAGTCGATTAAGAATAATTTTATCTTTTGTATAAGATTAATAAGAAATAAATCTATTTTCTTTCACGGTCCTATGAGTTGGGAATTTAGCATTTAAATTTTTGCAAAGTTTTATTGTAACCAATTATTACTACATATTATCGGATTCCATATAAGAATATCGTAGCGAACACAAAATGTTAATAACAAAAACATTCTGTACTTAAAATGAAACATAGTTAACGAATATTATTAGTTACTAGGAGAGTACCCGCGTTATACGCGGGTTATGTT
>OVAU01002748.1:0-11992 GCA_900406315.1 Biscutella laevigata subsp. laevigata
AGGCGGACCATTCGCGGCGCACGAGAGACAATCAGAAGTGGCGGTCGGTGGTCTCCGCCCCTCCTCTTCGCTCTCAATACCCTAATCGCAAAAAGGAGAAAGAGAGAGAACGGAGGTTAAGAGAGAGANTTTTCTCACGACAATATATTAGTTCAAAATAAATAAATAGTTCAAAATAAAACTATTCGAATAGATCATTTAAACATGATCTAAAAAATCCGAAAGATTAGAAACAAATTAAGATAGATAACCGAATAATCATTCTATTTTTTTATTCACATTTGTGTCTCCATTCCCTAAATATTTTACTATCAACTCATTTTTATTGTCATGTATTTTAGAGTCTCACTAGTCAATGGTTAATTATAATCAGCATTCTCTTGTTCATCGTCATTGCGTTTTAGAATTCTTCTTCACTTTTAAAATTTCTTAATTCTTCCTAGTTTCGATACCATATTGAGATTTTTTATTTGTACTCGAGATTCCTCACCTTTACTATTTCTTTTAGGATTTTCAAGTTTTTAGGCACATTCTAGATTCTCACGCGTCAACTTAATACATAAGGAAAGATTTTTTGTTTTTTAACTCAGAAGATAAACTTATTAATAATAAGTTTTACAGAAGTTTTGGAAAACAAACATAACAAAACGAGAATGGTTACAAAACTGAAAGATCTCGACAAAGCCATCAAACTCCAAATACATCTTTTACCGGTTTTTTCCATATCGTGATGATGTAGACTTCGAAATTAAAGAGCAAACGTCTCTTAAAAACTTCAGAAACCTTAACAAGGTTTATCGAATCTAACTCGATAGCTTAAGAGAACGCACAACAATCAGATCACTTATGTGTCTGATGCAATATTTTTGTAGAGGAGACCGCTAAGAAATCCAACTAAGGCCATGAGAAACCGAGGGCGGAGAAATACGAAGCATAAATCCTAAAACTAGATCGAGACTCTTTCTAACCAAACAACATAACCGTTATAAACAACCAAGAGAGCCTAACACAACCCCAAAGCAAAAACAAAATGAAATTACCCCTGCAAGCAAACATATCCAAGACAACCTGTCCTAACCCTAGATACAAATTCAACTTAGCAAACCTAATGAATAGACTGAAACCTGCAACAATGCCAACATAACCGCCATGCATGAAACGCATCTCGACACCACAACCAGAAACACAGCCGTGGGGACGAGCAGAAGAGAAGTATCGGCATGCAGAGGCTAAGCTTAATCGGGTGAGCAGAATAACATGTGGAGCTAGAGGATTAGCATGTCGCCTCCATAGCGGAACAAGGAAGGCCGGAGACAGATCGGCAAGGAGAACACTGAAGATATACCACCGGGCAGAGACGCGCGAGATCAAGCAGACGCAGAGTCGTGAGAACCAGTTTGGTCCGAGAAGACCCAAAGCCACCAATCCCAGAGCAAACAAGCTACACGACCGGAGGATCTAGGCTCGACGTTGACAAGAACCTCACCGTCAGGCCCGAGAAGAAAAACATAGATGAGTAAGCATAAACCAAACTGTTGTACAAGAGGAGGAAGACGAGAGAAGCCTCCTCACGCCGACGACGTGGAGGCCGCAAGCGGAGGAGGAACATAAGACATGCAAGATTCTCTGGTGGTTAGGTTTAGAGGGAAGACATAGCGTTTTTTCGTTTTGTTTATTAACCCACAAGGAAAGATTTTATGATTTGAAAATTTTGATTTTTTAATATTTTAATGAATAGTTGCCTTTTAAAATAAAATGATAAGTAGGATTTTATTATCTAAGGTAAGTAAAATTTAGTAGTTTTTGGTGGCTTAAAAAATGTCAATAAACGAAAGGTAACTAAATACTAGTTGTTACTCTTTTTAACGGGAAAATGAAATTCAAATTTAATCTACTATATAAAAGAAGAATAGCACTCTCCAGCGGATGACACGTGTCACTTTTTTTTTGGTCAAAGAAAAAAATTAGATACCCTCTTTAATTGTATCAATAAATCAGAAAACGCCACATATAGTCAAGCGTCTTGAAGAAGCTTAAACATCCGCAAGCCTTCACTTTTCTTCTAAACCGATTCAGCATCCCACTACAACTCCTATAATAACTAGCATAATTTCCCCATTATGTATTCTAGATCATTAAAAATGGAGATCTCGAAGAGTCGAGGGTGCTTGGTTCTGGTACTTTTGGGATGGTGTACTATGGGAAATGGAGATGATCAAGATCACGACGAGAAGAGTTGCTTTGCTGGGCGGTCATCAGAGCAAGAGAGATTGGTGAGTCGTTTGCAGATAATGTCTTATACAGTTTCTCTCTGGGCATGCCAACAGTTCATTGCAAATATGTTCATTTGTCGAACTTCTTTGATTCATGTATAACTGATTTTCTGTAAACTGGTGAATTCTAGGGGAAAGCTGAAATTCTTTCAAAACTACATCACACGAATGTGGTCATATTTTATGTTGTTGTAAAAGATGGGCCTGGGGGACAATGGCGACGGTGCCAGAGTACGTGGTTGATGATTCATTGAGGCATGTTATAGTCCAAAAGGGCAGGTAAAGTTCTGCTTATTAGGTTCTTTATTATAAGTTTGATGGGTTCCAGTTCATTTAACTAATGAACTCTTTTCGTCTTTCTTTCTTTACATGATCAGGCACCTTGATCGTTGTAAAAAACTAATCATTGCCATGGATGCTGCATTTGGAATGGAATATCTACACTCCAAAAACACTGTTCTCTTCGATTTGAAGTGTGACAATTTAGTTGACAATTTAGTCAAAAATCAAGAGAAATACGTTGGTATATGGTTGTGTACGTCGAACCTTACCCTGGATGGCACCATAGCTTCTAAACGGGAGCAATAACAAAGTTTTAGAAAAGGTAATCATTTATGATACTTCTCAGTGAATATTTGATTTCTGCTTTGACTCTTTGAATCATGAATCCTCTGCATTAGTCTCCCTATCTTCATGTTTGTGTAAATTTGAGATGGATCTCATTTCTCATCGTTAGTTTCTCTAAAGTTAGATTTTAGTTATTGCATGACCTTGTAGACTTGTAGTATTTATTGACTGAGAATGTAAACAAACTAAAGACCTGTTATAGAGTTAACCAACCATATACTTCTTTCCCGCAGGTTGATGTCTTCTCTTTCGGTATTGTTTTGTGGGAGATTCTGTCCGGAGAGGAACCATATGCCAATATGCATTATGGGGGCATAATAAGTTCGTGTAATATTTTTAAGAGGGTCATTTTTTTTGTGAACGTTGGTATGTAATATTTTTAAGAGGGTGACTTTTTTTGTGAACGTGGAGGTGGGATAGTGAACAATACTACGGAGGCCAATCGAACCTGCCATTCTTGTTGCTTTCCACGATTGGCTACTATCATCTTTATTTCTGTCTTTTTTCTAATGCAATATTTGAGTAAAACTAAAGCTCTGATCTGTTTGTAATTTATTCGCATGGCAACAAGCTGATAAAAAAAACCCATGAAGAACAGTCTTTGTTCCCTGTGCAACTCAAACGTTGTCCAAGGTTAGTGTTGGGACCGATACGCTTTGGCGAGCCCTGTCACGTATCAGCTTTTTGTATTTTTTTCATGTTGGTCCTTGATAACTTTGAAAAGGTCATTGAGTTGCTGGTAATAAAGTAAAGAAATGTAAAGTAGTTTTTATGATTGATATTTTTTTTCTCTAGAGGTATGTTTTAATATTAAACTTCACAGGATGTTTTGGTATATATATTGTGAGAAATCGTATTTTTGAATGAAAACCGAAAGTACCACATTTGATTATTCTTATTAAGGTTAGTAAATCAACCTATAGAAAAACTTTTTAAGAGTGAGCGCTTCTCTTCAAATATAGGTTATGTTGTTCGACGAGTAGGGGTCTTAGAAGATAACCATCAAACACTAGATCGATATAACATCCAACAATACATACACCATTGCTAAATTACTTATTTGTTGTAACCATACTAAATTATCCAATTATATATTGGTTGATAAATTTGACATTAAACATCAAATGAAAATTCTTTAAAAACCCAATCGTTTTTCTTGAACATATACTGTATCAATATTATACTTGAAATTGCGCTGAGCGCGGTTACTCTCCTAGTTCTAATAATATCAGAAACCTAATTTAGAACTAAATTTTGAAAAGGATACTTGGAGTCTCGGATGTTCTGTCCTAATTGAAATTATTGTTGCATTGCAACATTTCCTTTTGATGTGTTGGTTAATTCTCTGGAAGTGTTTTAAGTTAGAATAAAAAAACACGATCAAGGTCTTATGAAGTCAAAACAGTTTATTAAACTACGTACTCTTGTCTTTAATAAAAGTCAGTATTTGCTCAAGGAGCAACAAGTTCGTGGGAAAATTCATCAATCAAGAAGGAGAAGATAGAGAGCTCAAGATCGGACACAGCCTCTTCCACTTCTCCACCGTATCTTGTCCATTCTCCCGCCTCCTCTCTCATATCTCTCCACACCATCGCATCCACTCCCTCCTCC
Source organism: Biscutella laevigata subsp. laevigata (assembly GCA_900406315.1). Taxonomy (NCBI): domain Eukaryota; kingdom Viridiplantae; phylum Streptophyta; class Magnoliopsida; order Brassicales; family Brassicaceae; genus Biscutella; species Biscutella laevigata. Next base: position 4,512 of record OVAU01002748.1, read on the forward strand.
ATTTCAAACCCTAGCCTCCATGTATTATTCATCATCCTCCACTTTTTTTGCCTCTCATCATTCTTCTTCTTTCTCTCCTCTTTCGCACATCCGCTCTCTCGTAACAACACATCATTCATGTCCTCGTATTCTTCATCTGACTCAGAAACTCTTGTGGTATCGTCTTCCTCGCTCTCCTCATACTCTTCCTCTTCTTCTGACATCTTTCCTTCGAGCTCAACCGGATCCAGCCCTGCTAACTTCTCGAATCTTCGAAGCTTCTTGAGTAGCCGCCTTTTCGCACCTGTTTAGTCCAAAACACAACACTTAAAACCCTTAAACCAATCCGGGGACCAATGTAAGATATGTGTTCGATTCGTTTGGCCCATGTGATGTGGTAATAGGTTGGATACTCACGTTGTACAACTTCAAAGCTGCAAGTGAGGAGATCGAGATGGTCAGGCTCGTGTTGATTGTGGTCCTCGTCTTCCTCCTCCTCCTCAAGAGGATCAAGTACAGAGACAGGGCTACATTGTTCTTTGTCTTCCTCTTCTTTATCTTTGTCTTCTTCTTTTCCTCTCACTTTCTCTAAGCTCTCTGTCTCATCGCTATCTTCGTCCTGTTACAACTCATTTAACACAATTTTGGTTTAACCAATTTTTTTTGTCTCAAACTATTTTTGGCTTTCGATCACAACTACTTTTATCTATTAATATCTATATCTTCATTTCGATATTTTACGTATCAATTATTTCTTTTAACTTTTTACTAAGCGTTTTTTTTTTTTATTATCCTACACAACCACACGTAGGGTAAAGTTAACTTTTGAATTTTTACACATACAAATTAATGCTTTCCCTAAAAAGATCACAACTTCTAAACAAAAGTTAATGTCTTGATGACATTTCTAAGTCAAGCTAACAATAAGAAAAGGTTTGATTTACATTTAAGATAAACCTACTTAACTAATAATAGGTGGGAAATGTGTTTTTGGTTTGAAAACTTTGAAGCTAATAAACTAGCAAGTGAAGAGATGTTGTTAATAAAACGTCATAGTGTGGGAATATTTACCATATGTAAATGACTTAACTACCCCCACCATACCAAGGCTCTGCGAGAAGTATTCAGTGGAAGATAGGGGCATATCCGTCATTCTAATAGTGAAAATTATTTACCGTACTCCTGAAGAACTTTCATGAGTCAATCACATCATACCGACAATTTTCAGGAGGTCATGTGTCTCTGCTCTAATCAGAAGATGTTTTTTTCCATAGAATGTTTTTCTACTGTAATGGTAATTTATTTAATTATGGATTAATACTAGTCGAATTCGATTAGAGAAATGAAATAAACCATTTAAAAGCTAAATTCGATTAGTCTATATTTCTTAACTTAAAGTATATTATTAATTTATGTAGAGGTGGAGACAAACCTCTGTGCTGCGTCGCGTCGGAGAAGTGGCGGTGGATGTGAAATGGGGAGTTTGGTGACCGGAGGATGAAGGAGTTGTTGTATGGAGGACGAAATGAAAAGGACTCTCACAGAAGCAATTATCGCTAATCTCCAGGAAACGCTCTCGCCGACAACTGCTACTCGTCGGTTCCGACCCGCGTTCCGCGTTTCCATCATCATTATCCAAACGCGGTTTTGGTTTACGGTTAGTAAACCGCTTTAAAATCGAACCGAACATCGCAAACCCGTTTACTCTGGTTCGAGTTTTGTTGTTGGTTTTAGCTTTCTCCGACTGCTGTTTCTGAATCCTAGCTGCTGCTTCCAGGAGAATTGCGGCGGTTCTCGTCGGAATTTGGAGGAAAACGCGACAGTCACGGATCTTTTTATTCGCTGGAGATTGGAGGTCAAAGAGAGGAGATTTTCTAGGGTCGGGAGATTTATGAGTGGCTAAGAAACAAGAAGTCTCGCAAGAGAAGAAACCATGAAGAAACGCAGCGTCGTTGTTGTTAGACTTACGCTTCTTGAGACGCAAATCGGAGTAACCCATCTGAGAACGAAGGTTGGAAATGTAATGGTTGAGATGGAAAGGCTCTTGGTCATCTTCAAGTAGCTCGTGTAAGTGCTTCTTCTTCTCAGCCATGGAGAAAGGCTATTGGTTCACTCTCTCTCTGGAATTCAGAATCAAGACAATAGTAAACGAAGGAAGCTTTGTTGCTCTTTCTTATAAGAAGAGAGAGAGAGAGAGATTTGGTGTAGAGAGTGAAGGATGAAGAACAGTTGAAGACAAAGGGTAAGACATTGGATAAAGAGTCAATGCTTGGATTTGGCTGCTTCTTTAGCATCTTGAAAAGAAAACAAAAAAAAAAAATTAAAATTGGTCCATTTATTTTCCGCCTTTATATTCTTTATTCATATTCTTTCTTTATGGTAGGATGGACAAATAAACAGAAACAAAAAAATCAAACCAAAACCTATTGAAAAAAAAATAGAATTCGAATAAAAACCTCAAATAAATAATAAATTTTCTTCTTTAAATAATCGAAATCAAATTCGAACCCAACCAAAAAAATTATGGATACCCAAAATATCCAAACCTAAGATTAGATATTGAATATTTATTAATATTTTTAAAAATATTTGGTATATTTTTAATGTTTAATATTAATTTTATAGATATAGAATATACTTTTATTGTTTCATAACTAATTTCATATTTATTTATTAGAAGAACTTAATTAATTATTATTATTTTTCAATTTTAAAATATTTTAAATTTTTAATAGTAATTTTTCTAGATTTAATAATAAATTTTATAAATATTAATATTAATATTTATAAATTTAATATTAATTTTTATAAATTTAATATTATTTTTTTATAAATTTAATATATTTTACGAATATCCGAATCTGAACTGAAACCGATCCAAAAAATAAAAATAATCTAATGGACCTTCTGAACTTCAAACCAAAAAATAGAAAAACCGAAAAAATACTAATGAAATCTAAACAGTTACTAGAATGGCAACCCCTACTTTACCGTGTTAAATATAAGTTACATTATCCAACGGTAATTTGTTTTGTTAAATAAAGTTTAGTTGACATATTATTTTCACAGTGGGCCTAAAAGACTCCTGAAAATTAGATTTTACGTGTCAAATTTAAAAGAGTCTAGTTGTAGACTAATTATTTATATATATAGGACACGTGTATCTTATCAATTTCTTTTCACCTGCTAAAGAAGAAATTCGAGTGACACTTCAATGGCCCCCAAAACACTCGAATTTATATAAACTATGTCATGAAAGAAAGGTCATATGATTCATGAAGGCAAGACAAATGTATCTTGTAACTTTATCATAATGTCAAGTAATTACATTTAAAGTATGCAACAAATAATTTTATGTGTGCTATGGAGTCAGATACTCTGGTTTAATTTTGAAAACAATAAGATATGGTTTTAGTTGCAGTTGGCGTAAATCTTAAACTGAATATCTGATTTAATGATATGATAAATTCAAAAAAATAAAAACACACCATGTTCTACATTTAACGTTTGACCAAAAAAAAGAAACATTAACGGGAAAAGCACGAAATCTACTGATTATTTATTTTAAGAAATTCCAACTAACAATCGTTTGAATCTTAACTTACTCATTCGAAATTATTAAAACAATAAAAGTAATAATACCTATAAATTTAAGACCAATCAATTATATCATAACTATTGAATTTTAAATCAATCGAATACTAATGACAAAAGAGGACATACATTATACTATTTCGGCTTCAAAATAATGTTCGACTAATAAACAAGACCAATATTTTGTCGTAACGTTTTCTATGATTAATTTGATAAATTTATATATTATCTTGACTCCAACAAATAAAAAATTATTTAATTACGACGAAACTACTAATCTAACGACTGATTTGTCGTATGTACTCACGTTTCTATACTCCTTTAACGTATATTTATCCACACGTGAAAATATGCATATACATGAAATTATTTTCACCTTGAAAATTGAAATTATACAAAAAAACTAATATATAGTATAAAAATGCATTGGGCAGGACAAAAAAGTTTCGCACCATAAATGAGAAAGAAAGGCTTTACAGCCTGTGTACTTGCCTTTAATTAAATTATCAGCATTCGTGGACTTTAGGTTTATGTATTTATAGTATATAATATAGTTTGTATACGGTGAAATTTTCACTATGGCCCGAACCTGTAAATTTAATCTGCCACTACAGGTTATTTATTGTTTAGTTTTGGCTTTGAATTTTGAAATTTTATACTTCCTTTGTCTCAAAAATATAATATTTTATCGGATTTAATTTTTGTTCCAAAATATGAGATTTTCTTCGGTACCAATACAAATTTTTTATGATTTTTATCTAATAATAGTAAATAAAAATTTTGTTAAATTAATTAATAATCAAATAAATCATTTACGTAAGCAAATTCTAATTTAAGTTATTTTAATACATTATTAATGATTGTTATGTGTGATAAACCATTTCTTTAAAAATTGTGTAATTATTTTTAAAAAATTATATTATGGGAGAGAGGAAGTATAAAAAATATGAAATGATATGTTATATTATTAGTTTTACTATTCATCCACTCATACCTATTTTTCAATTATCGACAAAACTATGTTTTTAATAATATGCAGATTTTCGAACATTATTATAGTTGGTGTCTCTCAATATGAATGATTTTTCCATAAAAAGTGAAGTCCACTAATTATCCACTCTTATATAAAGTTATTCAATTTGCAATTTGGTGATATTTTATACTACTTGTGCTAAATGAATAATTATCTAAAGATAACAACTCGTAGGGACACTATATGTTCTCGGATACCTCCCTCTCTATGACCTAATATGGTTTAAATATTCAAAAACAAACAAAATTAAGATCTGTATTAGACATGCTAAAAGCTGATTATTCTTGTTAATTATTTGTTAATACGCCAAATATATAGGGCTTTTATGCATATGAACATGTAGCAGACAAAATATTTTACAGAACGCGTGGAACTAAAAATATTGTCCTTTTTAACCTGTTTTATTTTTTTATGTTTAGTCTATTTTATTGGAAGTACAAAATTATAATTGAACAATTTACTGAAGTACACAAATTCCTAAAATGAAATGTCAATTTATGAATATACCAACGGATTTCATTTATACATGTACTTCAAAAATATTAATAACATACTCTTAAAAGACATCAAAATATTATTTTAATTTTTTTTTTTAAATAATAAGAAAGTAGAAACTATCACCCGAGACACATATCATTTGTATGAGGAGTCTATCTTTTTTTATCAAATCAAATAAGATGCTCATTATTAAATGTGTGACAGTATAAGATTATAAACAAAATTTACTTTATATCATATAGTGTATATATGTATGTGGTTCTTATTGGAGAAATCAACTTTATTTTGAAATTATTTGGAAACCCCACTTTTGTGGTAACTGTTAACAACTACTGTGCGTGTACTTGAACGGCAAATCTACCTATGATTTTGATTTTTTCTATTGTTGAGTAATGTTGAGTCGGTACTATTTTGTTCTATATATATTTTCTAAATGTTATCTCTTAGAGCAAATCTAATTGATGACAAAAAAAAAAAAACATATCGAATTAGAAAAAAACCATGTTGATCAATGGTTGTATACATATTAGTGGCTTTGTAAGGAAAATAATGTTTGGATTAAAAATCCTTCATTTTTATTTTTTCTTTTTAGGATTTCTTGTTTGAGCTGCAGAGAGTTAGACAAAGTTTAGTCCGTCGTCTGTCTAACCATTCTCGTGCACCACGTTTCTATTTTTTTTCCTTCTGATGTCCATTTTAAGTTTGATGTCGGTGATGGAGGAAACTCGCGAAAGCAGCTAGAACCAGGTGGACCTGGCCGAAGAACGCCTTCTCCGGCCCGATGATGGCGAGTCGCACTATCCCTCTCTTTCTCTTGGTTGGTCGGCTTTCTCTACGATCTCGGTCTCTGAGGGTCCTGCGACGAGCACTAGTGAGTCTTCACCTTCTCCGTCTTTGGTTTTCAGATCTTCGTAGTAGATATGTCGTCCCCTCTCCTTCATCGTCGTTTAGAGTTGCTTTCTCGTTGGTTTGTGCGCTAGGCACGATGGCGGCTGTCGGTGACCAACATGGATCCCGTCGATGAATCTCTCCGACTCCTGGTTAAGCGTGCTCTGGCTGGTGTTTCATTCTCGGCGGCGTTTTCTCCGATAAGGTTGTGATCTCCTCGACGCTAGACAAGGGAGATCAACAACTTTTGCCTCTAGTCACCACGGATTTCCGAAACCGAGGCTTGAGTAACGGCTAGGGTTCGCGACGACAGATCAATCTTCCTAAGTAGACGACGGCAAAGTCTTCGGTCGGTCTTGTCATTTTAAGTTAAGTTTATTTTAGACTTTTTTTGCTTCAGTTTCTAATTCTTATATTCTTGTTGAATTTTGTTGTTGATCCAGTTTAGACTTCTTTTATTATTATTGAAAATCATTAATGAAAAAAAACAAATTTTTGGAACATCAACAAAATATAAATAAATATTATTAGAAAACTTCAAATCTTCAAAGTTTGATGGTTTCCAAACAAAACATAAAAAAGCAATCAGATATCACTCTCTTACAACTAACTTACTCGAACAGAATGGAAAAACTCGACCTATATATACCAATATTAACGTGATACATACAATTAAGGATGTCTAAATGGGTCCAATTTTTGCGAGTCTAAATGAGCATTTTATTGTAAAAAACACATTTAGACCCATTTAACTGACTGAAATTTAATGGTTTTTAATGGGGACCTATTTAGAACTCATATATTAAATGGTGTTTTGAAATCAATAAACGGGACCAGGTTAACCCAATTATCTTTTTTTCTTTCAATTCATAATACTAAAACGACGTCATTTTTGTCTAGGGTAAATTTAAAGTCAAAACATATTGTTGTCTCTTACAGACTTACTCTATCGTTGTCTCTTGCCAAGTTACTGCCTTACTTCGATTTTGAGATAAATATTTTGATTTTGAGGTAAATATTTCAATTTCGATTGATTGTTTCTGTTTATCACCTGGGTATTTCTTGTTTTTGGTATAGAATTTTGTTTTGGCGAGTTTTTGTTGTGGAAAAGTGAACAATCGATTTTGAAACTAAAGTATGGATCCGTTCATGTATTTGACAATTTCGGTTTTTTTTTTTATTTTGAGATGCGAGTCGCTTTATGTTGTGAATCGTGATGCATAACTATGTTATGGATTCTGCATATTTCATTTTAGTGGATTTTGCATATTTGTATCCACGTGAAGAGCATCTTTATGTTTTGCTGCAAGTTATATTAATTAGTAATTGTTATAAATTATAATAATAATATATATAAATGTATATATATGTGTATATATTTATATGGAAACTTTTACGAAAAAGAGGAGGATTTTCCTTTATCCTTGAGAATGATTTGAAAATGATAAAAAGCTAATGATTTCATATATGATTGTGTTGTTATGATTGA